>CALYDF020006579.1:0-13371 GCA_944474145.2 Dicrocoelium dendriticum
GTAGGAAAGGTAAAATGTATCTCGCAAAATTAACGTTGTACATCTGAGTCAACTTCTTGTTAAACGGAGAGTCAAGCGACAGACGCACACAACCAATAGTAATGAGTCAGCAAGCCAACCAATGAGCTTGACCCAATCGATCTTGCTCACATGGTTACCACATTATCGTTCCCCCTCCGAAAAGCTGCCTCAACCGGGTTCGTAGCGATCAATAGGTTTCACCGTTCTCGCGGACCGACGCAGCTGGCTTCGTGGTAATGGTAACTCAGCCGGGTCTTCGCGCGCGGATCGGTCGGGCTGATTAGCTGGTCCGTGAGCTGTGTGGAGTCTACGCGCGTTGACAATTAGGCCGTTCTCCAATCGATAGGTGCCCGGGCCAAGCGTACGGTCGATGCGCAGTGGAGCGGAAAGCGAAGGTATGCCTTTCTTTGTTGCTCTGCTTTTGACGCGAACGTATGTCCCGGGCTGCATTGGTCTTGATAATTTAGCGTAGGAATTTTGGTAAGATGCTATGCGATTTGAAACTTCGGCATCTCTCGCTGATAAAAGCTTATGTGCAGCATTTAACTTTGTGCGTAAGGGCCTTCCTAGCATCAGCTCCGCTGGCGTTCTTCCGGTGGCTCTGTGGTCACATGTTCTGTAGGAAAAAACCGCAGTTAAAACTGCATCTTCCCAGTCCGAACCTCCTATGTGTATGGCTTGTATAGCTTCTTTTAAAGACCGGTTGAAACGTTCGACCATGCCGTTGGCTGCAGGATTGTAGGGCGCAGTTCTGGAGTGCTTAATGTTATGGCAATGTAGAAAAGCTGCGAATTCGCGGCTACAAAATTGTGGCCCGTTATCCGTTACTATTTCATGCGGTAAACCGAAACGGCTGAACAAGTGTTTAAGCCAACGTAACACAACCGAAGTAGTAACTTGGTCGCACATGTGTACTTCAGGCCATCTACTGTAAAAACATGTAGCAACAAGTAGATTTCGCTTATTCGTAGGAGCAGTAGCGAAAGGGCCCATAATATCAATGGCGATTTTGGTCCATGGTTTCATCGGGTAAGCAATTGGCTGTGTCGGGGCTTTAACGGGCAAAGAACTTTTGTCCGCTAATCGGCAAGCATTGCAATTGAGCACAAATGTCTCAATGCTAGATGCCATTCGTGGCCACCAGAAATAGAGTCTTACTCGATTTTTGGTCCGAACTATACCTGGATGTCCCTCATGTGCGCAAGCTATTATCTTGGCTATCAACTGGGACGGAGCTACAAACACCGAACCGCGCATCAGGCAACCGTCTACTACTGATAGTTCATGTCGAATTGCATAATACGGAATGAACTCACCGGGGATTTTGTTATTCTTCGGCCAGCCCTGCTGCACATATTCAATAATCTCATGCAGTAAAGAATCGTTAGAATTTTCCCTTCGTAGTTCCTCGATCGTCAAGGCAGACAGGTTAGCTCCGAGACTGGAAACTAGTACCGCCTCTCTGAGTCTCTCTTTTTCATCCTCCAACCCCACGGGTAAGCGAGATAGACCGTCAGCAATCTGATTTTGCAAACCTGGCCGGTACACAATTTCAAAATCGTAGTTAAGGAGCCTGGCATACCAGCGATCGATTCGCATTGGGCGAGATCCTTTAGATCCATTGCTGAGAAGAGCTGTTAGGGCTGAATGATCAGTACGCAGAATAAAACGACGACCGAACAGAAATAAATGCCACCTTTCACAGGCCCACACACATGCAAGAGCTTCTTTTTCCCCAACTGAATAATGACGTTCGGAATCTGATAGCTTTCGTGATGCGTAGGCAATAACTTTCTCCTCTCCGTTTTGTATTTGTGAGAGGACAGCTCCGAGACCGACATCAGACGCGTCAGTGGACACAAAGGTGCGGCAAGATTTATCAAAAATGGCAACTAAGGGAGCAGACGCAACTCTCCTTTTCAGTTCATCAAAAGCATTTTGATGATTGCTGCCCCAAACGAACGACGATCCTTTCTTTGTTAACTGTCGTAATGGATCTGCCACAGTCGCAAAATCCGGCAGATAACGCAGGTTGTAAGAGCACATTCCTAAAAAGGACTTTAGTTCTGTCAAATTTTTGGGTGTTGGCGCTTCAGAGATGGCCCTGATATTTTCATCACTTGGTCGAATGCCACTGCGTGAAATGACGTGTCCCAAAAACTGAATTTCTGGTGCATTGAAGAGACATTTTTCTGCGTTCAGACGCAAATTGAGATCACTGAGGCGCTGGAGGACTTTGTGTAGCCTTTCATCATGTTCTTCCTGTGAGCGGCCGAAAACACAAATATCATCCATGTAGGCAACCTGCCCATCGATACCTGCCAGGGCGTGAGTCATGAACTTTTGCCAGGCGGCGGGTGCGGAACTCAAACCCATGGGTAAGACTTTGTACTGAAATAGGCCATCAGGAGCGAGGAATGCAGTTAGGTGTTTGGAATCATCGGCCAATGGCATATGGAAAAACGCACTTTTCAAATCTAGCTTGGAAAAAACAGTTGCACCAGCTAAACGTACAGTGAGTTCATCATTAGATGGTAAAACAAAGCGTTCTACGACGATCTGTTTGTTCAGCGCCTGCAAATCGTTGCATATACGGACGGTACCGTCTTTTTTCATGACACAAACCATTGGATGTACCCACTCAGAGCAATCGATGGGTTCAATCAAATCATTTGCTAGCATCGCTTGCAGGGTTGCAGAGACCGCTTCACGTTTCGCTAGCGGAATGGGTCGAGGTTGACCAATGGCGATCGGTTTCGCATTCGGTTTCAGCTGAATTCGATGCACACCACATGGAATACGGCCGATGGACTTCTGGAAGAGCTTCGGATAATGTTCCTGCCAGTGTGCTACGTTGACGGAAGAGATAAGCATGCGGTCGAATGATGGTACAATATGCAAAGCCACCATAGCATTCCTCCCAAGCAAGGGTCGTCTGTTGTCCGAAGAAATATACACTGCGACATCGGCAATCACAGAATGCAACTGCAAAGGCACGATAATAAATCCCAATATGGTTAGTGTGTTCCCACTATAACTCCAGAATGAATGTGAGGTGGGATGTAAAGTATGCTGTGATAGGTAGCGTTCATAAAATTGGAAGGGCACGATAGTAACTGGAGAAGCAGAATCAAGTTCCATTTCCAATGGAACAGCACCTTTAACAGTAAGGAACAATACAGTACGAATGTCAGCAGCTGGAAACCTCGGTTCAACAACGGATATGGTTACACAACCTGAAGGTATGGAGTCAGCGGTGATTGAATAGATATTGTCTTGAGTTGGATCGGTAACATGGCATTCCGGTGTATCATTATCTTTAATGAGTGCGACAGCCTGCGATCGACAACAGCGGGCATAGTGACCAATTTTACCACAGTTTTTACATTTGAGGCTGCGTGCGGGACAACCGGCAAAATTAGCTTTGTGAGACGTGCTCCCACAACGATAGCAAGAAAGTTTGTCTGTCGGACGTTGCCGGAAAGATTGTACTCTTGCCACTTCAGCTAAGCTGGTGGAACAAAACTGCTTCGATTGCAATGAAATTTCTGTCTTTACTCGGGCTAATTCGCAAGCTCGATCCCACGTTAGTGTGCAAGCGTCTTCCTGCAATAGCGCCTCACGTATGCGATTGTCAGCGATTCCAGTGATCAGTTGCTGAGTGAGCATACAGCCTTCAATCTTTTTCTGTGGAATAGACGAGTAGGCACACGGTCGTACTGCACGACTCAGCCGAGCAATGAAATCATTCAAGGGTTCGCCTGTTTCTTGGTGTATTCGGGAGAAAATATATCGCGCGGTAAACACGTTCATTTGGTAACTCCATGCACGATCGAGAGCATTGAAGGCGTCCATAACCGATTTGCATCCTTGGAGACCCAAGTCATCGAATTGTCGCTGGCCCTCATCTCCGAGTAAATGACGAAGCAGCTTCAATCTTTTATCCTCAGTAAGAGCAGTAGGGAGATCGCTGATTAAATCCAAGTAGTTTAGGAAGGATGTTTTCCAACGGAACCAGGCATCCGATGTCGGTCTGCTGCCGCAATCAGTCCAAAATGGAGATGGGGGCTGGATGGAAAGGTTCATTTTTGTCTCCGCGACGCCACAATGTTGTATCAAGAAAGCCGTAGGAAAGGTAAAATGTATCTCGCAAAATTAACGTTGTACATCTGAGTCAACTTCTTGTTAAACGGAGAGTCAAGCGACAGACGCACACAACCAATAGTAATGAGTCAGCAAGCCAACCAATGAGCTTGAGCCAATCGATCTTGCTCACATGGTTACCACAGAAAATGGTCATCTACAGTGGTGGGTTTTGCTAGGCTCTGCATTTTTCTTAAAATCTGAGACGCCTTAAAAGTTGAGTTTCGCTTAAAAGTTTTGCTACTTTTTGTCGGTTGGACAAGCCTGTCCTTTTCAAAACTGCGGCGTTAATCGTTTCATAAGTTTTCTGATCCTCGCACAGATATAGAATGTCATTTAGGTCGTCGATAACATGCGGAGGGAGTGCCGCTATGACGTCGTGGAGCTTAATGTAATCGGACGTAATACGATGTAAAAGGAACTGCGAATTTCTCTGCGGGGAACAGGCCTAAGGATTAGTCTTGCGAAAAGGAGGTATAAGGAGATTAACGGTACTAACCTGAGCGTCCGAATCTGGTTTTATAACTTCCAAGGCGAAAATTAATGAAGCAGCAGAATGGAAACGCAAAACTAAAAGTTTAGCAAATTAGCAAAGTAGACGCAAAATATGGCAGAATATGAAAAGAAACGTTAGCAAATGACTCACCAACTGTATGAGCGTCGACGATTATCAGTCGGGTGTCATCAATTATAGCGCGTTGGTCTAATGCTATACCCGATACTAAGGTTTGATTGGACATCCAAACGCGTGCGGCAGAATACACTGAAATAAGATAGAGAAAAGTTTACTAGATGGTTGCTAAATCTTAAGACTAAAAATAAGGTACCAGAAGATGACTAGCTACCGTTTGTGGTAGGGTGCAGATTGCGATCGGAGTACCGACGTTCATTCTGAAGCTCGCGGACTAAGTCCGGATGTTGCCGTTGTGTCTCATGTCAACACGTTCAACATAAAACATGCAAACCATTTACTTCCATAATACATGAGAAAACTATGATTTCATAGTATTTAGGATTGATTTACATATCAAGCGGAGAATCTCAAGCTCACCTAAACATTAAATTGGTGTTTCTCCGCATTAATTTTCTACCTGGTTATGATAAAGGAATATTCAGTTGACACACAATTACTGTACTAGTTTTTAATTTTTGGGTCCGCACATCTTATTCTCCTATGTTTCGTGACATTTGTTTAAACGCTACATTTCGCTAGTCTGATTAGCCAGTGCCCGTCATTGTAAATGGATACTCGCTTTACGCTTGGGTCTATTAATGCTATTTTTAAGTACATATGCAATTCGCTCTTGATTACACGGTTGCTTATTCGCCCGTTGCATTTGACATTTTCCTTCTGTTGGATGGCTCAAGTGCAATTTACTAGCTTCCCATCATTTTGTCTTCAAAACTGTGCAAGCAAATGTGATTTCATGTATACAAGTCAGTTTGCAGCTCGCTTTTGGAATCCTGGCGGTCGTGGGGCGTGAACATTCGGCTGACGACACATGTTTAAAATATACTAGTGCATGCGTACTGTTTCAAGCTCATTGTGCTTCTTTGCACCAGCGGAGTAGGAAGTCAGACAATGTGGTAGACGTGGAATGACTCTTCGAATCAGTGCATGTTGTTCTTCAATGTATGGCACTAGGCGGTTGCCCATATAACGTGGTTATACTCCCGTCTGCGTTGAGTATGTCTCTCACGTTATTCACTAACAATTTGCTGTTTGGTAAGGTGGAGAAAACCATTTTTGTGTCGCAGGTTGTCAAAGTCTGCCTCAGTTTGTTCCACTTAACTGCGTAGTAGTTAAGAAAAATTTTGATCTTAACCTAGTTCGTGTCTTTTTCCGTTTGGTAACGCGTTACATCTATCCCTTGTATTATATTTAAGGGAAAGCTGAAGTGCCACCTCGAGATCTAAGGTAAAGACACGTTTGTGGATCACATCAGACATAAAACCTAGGTTGAGTTTTAATCCCCTTAACCAGAGGGGTTAGATTTTCATCTCACAACAGCGGTGATAGTAAGATTAGTGGATTTTTTTATTAGGCACTTCATAAAGTAGTGCTGTACATTTTCTATTGCAGCCTTATCATTTTTCTCAGGCTGGAGTATAGTAATGAGCAAAATTCCAATAACGGATAATAGATTTATGTAGGTGGATTTTGAATACACATTAAAACAAAGGATTCTTGTATTAGAACCTCCAGTTCACGGGTTTTTGAAATAGCACATTGCATCTGTGCGAGCCACTAGCCATTTCGCGGTGTTCCCTTTTGCTGGCAATTGCACCTGCGTGCAGCCAACTCCCAATACATCGAAGTAAGACAGCCCAGTGCGGTTTCGGCGTTTAGCTAACACTCAGTTCTCCCAGCCGAACGGCTTTGGTTCCCTTGGCGTGCCCTGCGAACGAAGCATGGTACGTCCATTCCGGCTTCGTGGTTTGGTTACCACACTGCTCAAAGCCGAACGGTTCGGTTCCCTTGCTGCACCCTGAGTTCGTAGACACACAGGTCGGCCTCTGTGACCTATCTTGTTGGACAGATCATGGGTGTCAGCCACAAACAGAATATGAAAATCGGTTGATTTCCAGCGCGTGTGTTTGAATGTTAGCTTAGAAGTTTCAGCCAACCACTTGGCACGTGAGCATCGATTGGTTTCGACCAAGTGGATAGTTAACGGTTTTCCCGGACAGTTGGTTGTAACATCAGTTGTGCAAATAAGCGTTTCCGAGCAGTGTCAATTCTGTCTTCTTACTACTAAACGGGAGTTATAACAGATTGGCAACGGAGATGGTTGATCAAAATGTTAGCATTCAAAGGTTACAAATACAGCAACCTCAGTTGGATCAACAGCAGAAATTATTTGAAGTTCTCGCGCGAAAGTTTTCAGCACACAAATCAGCGGTTCCAGAGGGCAGGAGTGATACCCAACTTAAAGTTGCGTTGGCCAATGGAATACAAGAATTCAGTTACGACCCAGAGAGTATCAATACCTTTTTAGCTTGGTACAAGAGATACGTAGACATTTTTATTGTCGACAGTTCAGCACTGGATAAATCAGCAAACGTAAGGATGTTAATGCAAAAATTGGATATTGCAATTACATCTTACCAAAACTCCCGAGATTATACTTTGAAAGCAACGGTGGATAATCTTATCATAATTTTGCAGAGTGGACATCTATATTTAACATGCGTTATAATTGTTTAAACCTTACTAGAGCAGAAGACGACGACATTGTGACATATGCAGGTAGAGTGAAGATGGAATGCAAAAGGTTTCAACATAAAAATATAGATGATTAATTTAAAGTATTGATGTTTGTATCTAGCTTAATATCGTCTGCGGATTCCGATATCAGAATAAAATTACTACCAAAACTGGACTCTAGTTGGGACATTTCCTTGCACGATTTAACCATGGAATATCTCAGAATGATGAACCTAAAGCGTGATTCACAAATGTTACAGTCAACCAACTGTTATTCAGACATGACTTCTGTTGATAAAATTACCAAATCACACGTGGAACAGAACAGATTTCCAAAGCAAGGGGCTGGTTTCAGCGACCACCTACACCACGCTGGAATTGTAGCGCCTGGCACTTTGCATACTTTTGTGAATTTCGATTCCATAAATGTCAAGATCGTGGCACATAAGGTCACAAGGAGAGACACTGTGTCCGTTTGTTCAAGCAGTACCCGATTCAGAAGGTAGTCAAAACTAGTGTCCACTACATACAGTTCTCGTGGGAGGCATGACCGAAATCTTATCACGTTATTAAGTAACAATTTACCAGTTACCTTACACATTAACAGTGCTTCCGACATAATACTCATTTCATTTTCTACTTGGCAAAGCATCGGCGAACCAGAGTACTGCGTTAAAAACGTATTACTCGGAACGTTTCCGGCAAGCTAATCGCCATCTTGGGACAATTAAACTGGGATTTCACATTTCAAAACACTAAACGCAGTGGAACAGGTTACATTGCAGCAGAAAATGAACTAATTTTATTAGGCATTAAATAGATAGATGAGATACAAGTATGGGATGTTTCCATCAACTCATTTTGTGATTCCCAGACTAAAAACGCGTGAAATGTGTCTTCAAGTGATATCGCAACTGTTGATACAAAAGTGAAAAATGATATTTTGGCAAACTTGCGGGAAAAGTATGCTAGTGTTTTCAAACCAGAATTTGGAGTATGCACCAAAGTTCGGGTTACTTTGTATGTCGCACCTGAAGCAAAGCCAGAATTCCGTCCATAAATGGCCAGTACCCTACTCAGACGTCCCAGTAGATGATGAAGAACTGAATCACTTGAAGAAATTGGATGTGCCAACCAAGGTTAATTATTCAACCTAGACTACTTCCATTATGATAGTTAAGAAAGCGAGTGGCACAGTACGTATTTGAGGTGATTTATCAACTGGACTAAAAGTTGCACTTCAGACTCACCAATACCTATTGCCAATTCCAGATGATTTGTTTGCGCAGTTAAATGGCGGCAAAATATTTTCAAAAATTGACCATTCTGATGCCTACTTACAAGTCGAAGTTGATGAGGAATCAATGCAGTTTCTCACCATTAATACTCATAACGGGTCTATATCAATACAACAGACTGCCGTTTGAAAGTAAGTGTGCTCCGGCAATTTTCCAACAAGTAATGGATACAATGCTCAACGAGTTGCCTTTTGCCATGTCTTACATGGATGAAATAATAATCGTAAGCGCTTCAGATGAGCTACATCAGGCGCACCTAAATGAAGTGTTTAACAAAATCAGGAGGTTCCGATTTACGTTGCGAATCGATACATGTGCGTTCGTCACGTCTCCATTTTCGTACCTTGGTTCAATTATTGATGTCAGTGGACGTCTTCCTGATCCATCAAAAATTATGCCAATCCAACAACTACAAGTGCCAAAGGACAGGAAAAGATTTCATTCGTTTTCAGGACTAGTTAACTATTACAATAACTTTGTCCCTAGTATGCACCCGCTAAGGATGCCATTAAATGAACTCTTGAAAACTAGCACAAAATGGGTATTGTCCCCAGCTTGTCAGTCGGCATTTGAGAAAATAAAGTACATGTTAACTTCTGCTCTTGCACTTACACACTATGACCCGAAACTACCTATCATAGTTGCTGCTGACGCTTCAGAGTAGGAGATTAGAGCAGCCCTCCTGTACCAGTTTCCGGATGGCAGGCAAAAAGCGGTCAGCCGACGCAGCTGCTTGGGAATTCTCAAACCACATTCCCCTTGACAACGTTTGGGCAGAGTTCGTTAATAAGCTCAGCGACATCGTCAACAAAGCATCAGAGACCAAACCCCTTCGTCCCGCGAAAATGCCTTCAATTATAAGGAGTAGGACTCGCAAATGCCTGGCGATAAGGGATGCAGCATGGCGTGCCTACAAGATTAACCCAGACTCAGAGACTTGGGGAAATTTCCTGACCCATCGCAACCATTGCACCGCACTTGTCCGTGAGGACAAAATAACGTATCAACAGTGTCTAGCCAAAAAGTTCATGGCAAACAACAAACTGCTGTATAAGCATGTCAATAAGCTTCGTAAAGTGAAGCATGGAATACCCCCACTATTCACGACAGGCGGTAGAGTACAAAGCGCCGAAGAAGCAGCTAATGCACTGCGGCTGCAATACGCCCCAATTTTTGAACTCGCAACATCTACCTGTCCCATAATATCAAGCTCATTACCGACACCTTTGTTTACAAATGTTATTTTCAACCCATCAATTGTGCTGAGGAAGTTACTCTCACTGCGCGAACATAGTTCTCCGGGAGCAGACAACATCCGCCCGAAGGCACTGAAGGCTGTGGCTAATAAGCTAGCTGAACCACTGTCACAGTTCTTTCAAAGGTGCTTTGATGAACAACGAGTCCCCACTATGTGGAAGTGTGGCATTATAACCCCTATTTTTAAAGGCGGTAGCCGTTCCGATCCTGCAAACTATCGTCCAGTGACTCTCCTCCCTGTGCTCGCGAAGGTGATGGAAGCCGTCGTTGCTGAGGCTTTGATGGACTATCTGGAAAAATGCAACATCTTGGTACCGGAACAGCATGGCTTCCGTCAACACCGGTCATGCACCACCAACCTACTTATTGCTCGAGGTAGTTGGACGGAAGTGGCCGATGATGGGGTCGGAGTCGACGTCATCTATCTAGACTTTTCCAAAGCTTTCGACCGCCTTGATCACCGCATCCTACTTCAACGGCTTCAGAGTTACGGAATCGGAAATCCTGTACTTGGTTGGATTGGCAACTTCCTTTACCAACGAAAGCTCCAAGTACGTGTTAGGGGATCACTTTCTAACCCAATTAAGGTGGAATGTGGTGTCCCGCAAGGCTCAGTGCTGGGACCGCGCTTATTCCTGGTGTTTATCAACGACCTGGCAAGAGTCATCTCCTCAAACTTCCTGCTTTTCGCCGATGACGTCAAGATATGGCGGGCGATTAGTAACAAGGCAGATCAGGATCTGCTCCAACATGACCTAGATTGCATTTACGAATGGTCAAAGAGTAACAAGCTTCAATTGAACATGGCTAAGTGCAAAGTGATGCATCTGCGTCACCAGCTGGTGAGCGCCTACAAGATTGGAGACCACACCTTGGCAAAGGTTTCTCATGAGCGGGACCTGGGTGTATTGGTACAGGAAGATCTCGGGTGTTCCAAACAAGCAGAGAAGGCGACGAGAACCGGAAATCAACACTTCGGCCTTCTTCGCAGAGCCTTCGGTCTGTTTGAACCATCAATATTTCCCCAAATGCTTAACGCCTACGTGCGACCTCACGTGGAATATGCTATTCAGGCGTGGCAGCCGTGGCAGAAACATGATCTCATTGCTCTCGAGACTCCTCAACGACGGGCAACCAAGAACGTCAGGGGCCTCTTTCATCTGCCCTATCAGCTTAGACTGAAATCTCTAAGAATGTACAGCAGTCGATATCGGCTTTTGCGGGGGGATCTCATAATGGTTTACCAGATTCTGAAGAACCCAAACCACATTTGCCGTCCGCTGCTGGAACTGAACCCCAACACTAAACTAAGAGGTCACCCTCTGAAATTGACAATTCATTACAGCCGGCTTGAATGCCGTAGAAATTTCTTTTCTCTTCGCGTGTGTGAGCCTTGGAATGCCCTCCCTAATTATGTCGTCTCTGCTCCCAATCTGGCGATATTTAAACAACGTGTTGACGATGCGTTGTCTCACTTACATTTCCTGTTATGACTTGTTAGCCAGGGGCTACAAAACGCAAACAAACGGTTTCTTGCCAAGCGCTCAACCATTGGATTTATGGATTTTTATGTTTAATACGCGAACATCTCCGCTATTTCACATAAGTCTATGGTGAGTCCACCACAACGCTTTTCACTTTATTATGCAATTTATTTTCGCAATAATTTCCATCCCACGGGACTTGTTAAGCGATGCTTTTTTACCCGTAATAAACCATTGTCCATTGTCCATTCACGCACAATAACAACAACTGAACGGAATTACAGTCAAATTGAAAAAGAAGGTTTAGCAATTGTGTTTGCAGTCAAAAAGTTTCATAAGATGTTGCATGGTCGGAAATTCACGTTATGCACTGGTCACACGCCCCTGTTGTCTATATTCGTTACTGAGAAAGGAATTCCTGTTCACACCGCAAATCGTCTGCAATGTTGGGCAAAAGTACTTCTCGGATAAGATTTTACCATTAAACACATCCGTTCAGAATGCTTTGAACATGTTGGTGCTTTATCGCGCCTGATTGTTAACAGATCAAATACGCAGCCACACAAAGACACGGTCATTTCACCAGTTGAAGTTGATGCTAAAATCCATCATTGAGGAGTCCATACGAAACAGTTACGCGCAATGACATTCGTGAGTCTACGCGGTCAGATAGCTGTTCACAACAAGTCATTTTTTTTAATCTTCGCAACGGTTGGCTAATACTTCTATCGAACACTGAAATTAAACCATATTTTGTGCGTAACATCTCTTAACAATAATGAACGGCTGTTTAATGCTGGTGGATCGTATTGTGATTCCAAAAATTCTCAGAGTGAAAGGAATTCAAAGGCTTCACGCCGGACACGAGTGAATTACGCGAATGAAATGACTTGCCAGATGTTATGCTTATTGGCCAAATATTGATAAAGTTATTGAAGACGTTGTTCATAGTTGTTCTAAATGTACATAGGCTACGAAAGCCCTCATTAAAGTTACCTTCATCCTTGGCCGTAATCAACTGCTGCCAGTATGCAGATTCATGTGGTTTATGCCGGCCCACTGAACAAGCAATGTTTTCTGATTATTGTTGATTCTACTCAAAATGGCCAGAAATAGTTTGTGTCACTCAACCACCGACAGCTACAACAATGGCAGTTCTTCATCTTTATTTGGCAAACTTTGGCTCCCCAGAAACCCTGGTAACTCAGAATGGTCTACAATTCACATCGGACGAGTTCGACCGATTTTGTCAATCCATGGGTGTACAACATATACATAGTCCCATTTATCATCCCCAGTTCAATGGGCATGTTGAGAGATTTGTGGATACATTCACACGTTTGACCCTACAGGGCACTGAGGAAGTCACCTCGCATGGTGATGAAACGTCTGCATACCAATTACGAAGCTCGGCGAACAATTGAACCCAAGAACATTCACACGTGCTCTGTTTAAACTTAAAGCATAGGGAGATATTGCTACAAACTTGGATGTATTCCTACGCGGGTATGGTTCAACACCGAATCCTGCTCTCCCAAACCGGCAATCATTGTGGGAACTTTTCATTGGTCGACGTTTACGCATGCCGTTAGATGCCATGTTTCCAGCAAAGGAGACTAATGAATGTGACCAGAAAATGGCAGATCAGTTCAATCGTAATCAAGGTACTTTTTGAGATATTTTCATCCCGGTGACCCAGTCTTTGTGTACAACTACAGGGATACACCTAAATGTTGGATTCCAGAAATTGTCAAAGCAAGAAAAGGAAATGTTCTGTAGGAAGTGGAATGTCAAAACCGATTGACTACACGTCATGTGAATCACATCAAACATCGTTATACACCCAAACAAGTTAAGAAAAATGACATTACAGAGCTTCCCTTACACATTCTTTTAGATACATTTGCTTTGCCAAAGCCAATGGAACCACAACCAGAGCAACGCGTTGGTGTGAGCACAG
>CALYDF020006580.1:0-13344 GCA_944474145.2 Dicrocoelium dendriticum
TAGTAAACTTTGGGAGCAGGAGACTGTCCCGATAGACTGGTCATTGCCCCAATTTTCAAGGCAGGCTCCCGTTCCGAATGCGGCAGTCATAGAGGGATCAGTCTGATCTCAGTTGTCTCTAAATTGCTAGCGTTTGTCGTTCTCCACAGACTGTCTGGCACTCGTGAGCCAGATCCGTGAAGAGCAAGCCTGGTTTCGTCGAGATCGGGGCTGCATCGATCACATCTTCACCTTGCGTCAATTGTTGGAGCACCGCCATGTTTATTGGTGACCCACTGTTGTCGTCTTTCTTGACATATAAGGTGCCTTCGATTCAGTCGATCGATTTTCCTTTTGAGACTGTCTGCTGAGGAAAGGTGTGGCTGATAAATACGTAAACATTATCAAAACGTTGTACGCACCTAGTTCGGGCAGAGTGAGGGTTTATGGCAAACTGTCGTCACCCTTCAGTATCACCAGCGGTGTGAGACAAGGTTGCCCGCCGTCACCTTTCCTATTTAACATCGCAATTGACGAAGTCATGGAAACATTCTCTGGACACGACCTAGAAGGTGTGGAGCTGCTTCCTGGTGAGCGGACGATATTGCCCTCATATGTGACAGCGATCAAACATGCTAAGCAGCGTTGGACCGATTAGCACTGGCTGTCTATCGTTTTGGGCTTTGCTCCATTGAAATGCAAAGTATTTATCTAAGATTGGCAGGGACTCACCACTGCGCTAACGCTTGGTGGTGATCAGCTAGAAGTCCTTCAGGAATTCAAGTATCTGGATAGCTATATTAACGCTCATGGGGTCGAAGATGAGTTTACGAACCGTATAGCAAAAGCCCGAAGCGCTTTTGCCAATCTCCGCCACCTATGGCGCAGACGCGACATTACTCTCGCCCTGAAGTGCAGAGTTCATAATTCAGCTGTCCGTTCAACCCTCCTATATGGTTGTGAAACCTGGCCCATCAGGTCGACAGACATAAAGAGGCTCGTTACATTCAATCCTCGTTGCCTTCGCAGCTTAGCTCATGTCTAGTGGGAGCACCGCGTGAGCAATGAGCGTGTTCGGTGTCGCCTATTTGGTGCAGGAAGAACGAGTGAACCACTCAGCACCATTATATCACGCGCCAGGCTCCGATGGTTGGGCCACGTGTTTCGCATGCCAGCACACCGCCTCCCGCGACGTGCATTTGCGCGCCGGGGGTGTGAATGGAAGAAGAGGAGGGGTGTCCAAGCGATGACTTGGTCTAGAGGAATGAAAACTCTCACTTCAAAGTTGACCTCGGTTGGAGCATCTCGGCTCCCTGGTTGGGGTCCGAAAGACGATGGACACCTTTGTCTGGATACACTTGCGGACATGGCTAGGATCCGACCTCATTGACATTCGTGCTGTGAGTTTCTTTGCCCCTCCCCGTCCATCTTAGTCTCCCCCTCCAACCACGATCTCATATCTTAGCACAATATAATTTTACACACTTATTTTGTTGCCTAGTAGCCGGCTGGTAGCTTACCGGAACGATGCCCATCCGTTACTGGTAGCTCAGTTGGCATACCTCTTGCTTTTTTTCTTTAAGTATTGGGGCACAGTAGCTAACCTCTAGCTAACATGCATACTAATGATGATGTCTGCGGACCCAAGAACGATAAACACGTCTGATCGGATACACTGATTGTGATAGCATGGAGCCGACCTCATTGGCGTTTGTGTTTTGAGTTCCTTTGTTTTTTTCGCATCCCACTTATATTTACCTTCTAACAACGATCTCTGTCTTGAAGCATAATATGTTACGGCACAATAGCGGAGGTATTTTTTCCACCTCTAGCTGATGTGTATATTGAATGAATGAATGTTACTGAGCCGTATGTTACCTGTTGTTTTTGTGTTCTATGACGTTTACTATGTCGCTTCTTCAACTATCTTTTTGTACTGCGGCACAATTGCTGAAATGTGTTTCTCACCTTCAATTACTGTGTAATGGTGATGATGATGACGATTTCAGGTTTCGCTATCTTCGAATGATGAGCATGTGGGCAAATCTGGACATTCTGTGCAGTCGAAATTGGACCAGAACGGGTTGTGTTGGGACGGCTTCGATGCATGTCGTGTCTAGTTACGACAAGTGACTTAATAGACATGTGGTCAGTTTTATTGTTTTGTAACAATAATCCTGCTAATCCGTTGCCGTACATATGGCGTATTCTTACAGGACGGCCATGTCGTCCATGTCATCATCCCGGCCCCTAACTTCTGGAACCTATGAGTGTACAGCAGTCACGATTGATTGCATTGTTGTTGCGATTGCGCTCCAGCTAATGCATACTATGCTTCTCTCGAATGATCTGGCGTGACATGAATTACCCTTTCACAAGATGCCGAAGTGTCCTATTGAGTAACGCAACTTCCCGGCCTATAGCCTTGGTAATTACTCTGGACTACTGTTAGTTCAATCCGCCTGTTCTCGGGTATTGCTTGTATTGCCTCGGAGCCCCGCGACTGCTTCCACCCACTAACGGTAGTGAGAACACGAACGACGACCGGGTAGAAAACAATGTTCACACCAAACCGGCCACCAAGCGTCTGTGTGTGCAAATCAATCACATGATTCAAATTAGGGCATGTACACAGACTATGCAGAAAGGCTGACAATCGACCAATCTAAGCTAGTCATTCCAGGGTCGAAGGATCGATACGGTGTCTCACGAACGAGCGAAATGTACAGTGTAAGGGAAAAGCCATTAAGCATAAGATTCAGTGTCAATGCAAGCTACTCACAAATGTGAGACGAAAGTGAACGTATGCGAGGAACCGTAAAAGGGGACGATATGAATGTGTGACTGAGGCACACTCACAAAACAACTGGGAGTGGTGAAGTTTCCTTACCACCGCTATAACAGCTTGTTGGAAGAGTGTGAGCAAACATCACGAAGTCGCCTGGTGACCTATTAGATAGAGCGTCTGCCTTATACTCCACAGGTCGCCCGTTCGAGCCTGCGCAAATGCGGGCGGCTTCGCACCAACCTTGAGTCGCACGTGATCAGTGTTGGTCATGTGCCAGAGAAACTTTGTTGTAACTTACCGGCGTATTGCTGATGTTGCACTTTACACCCTAACCATACAATCGGTGTGGACTGTTGCATACATGCAGCAAAGGCATTTCGAGACATTTAGGTATAGGGTTCAGCGTTTGTATTCATATAGGGTTCCGAGTCCACCTCCACCTCTTACCAGTTACTTTCGGATGCCTATTTATTTCACATTTCTAGTTGTTTATGAAAATTGGTAACAAGAAGCTACTAGAGCATAAATCCTCTGTCAGCGCGAACATGTTCTGGTAGCTGCAGCTTTATAGCTAGTCCTAGCTCTCGGACGAGCAATTTTTGCGCACTCACTGGTCTTCACTCCTCTTGTAGGTTGACTATCTTCATCCGATGTACTAACGCTTCCTTCATAAAGGTGTTCGTATTATCTTGCTATTTAGTTATGCTGCCATCTGACATATTCTGTTCACAACTAGCCACTAAGACTGAAAATCTCACTTAACATGTCTCTAATGTCCGCTTGGTGGATGGGTGATTCACGCTTTTGACTTGTAATCCATTTGTCGCCGGTTCGAGGTTATGCCGTTATCTGCAGCCTAGTAGTATTTCTAGCCCACACGCAACTTATGGTGACCGCGTGACAACGAAGTGTCGCATCTAAATTCCGGCGTGCTGCTTGAGCATTTTTTGTTCAGGTGTACCTTTTATCTGTACCAGCGTTTGTAACCGTTTGTCCTAGTCCATTCCTGTCAGACACACTTTTACTCCTAACTCGCAATCGTGCTTTCTTTTCTTAGGCAAATCCACCTTAGTATGCCCAGTTTTTCATCCAGCTCTATGCTGAACTTCAATGCGGATAACGGATACCTTGAGGGATTGGCTCGTGGAATAAAAAGTGGCCTACTGAAACAATCGGATTATAACGTTCTGGTTCAGTGTGAGACATTGGATGGTAACGTGACCCTTTTTTTACCTTGTGCTGCCTCTTGTGGATAGATTTGAAGCTGCACCTACAAGATACCGATTATGGCGATTTCCTTGCCAATGAACCTAGCCCACTCGCCGTTAGTACCATTGAGGAGAAAATACGGGATAAATTTGTTCTGGAATTTCGACACCTGCGCACTCAAGCCGTAGAACCGTTATCGACATTCTTGGACTACATCACTTATGGATACATGATCGATAACATTGTCCTCCTGATCACTGGAACCTTACACGGCCGGCCAATATCAGAACTAATATCTAAGTGTCACCCTTTGGGAACTTTTTTAGAGATGGAAACTTTGAACATTGCATCAAATCCAGCGGAGTTATACAGCGCTGTTTTGGTCGACACACCTCTCGGTAAGTGCCCACATATCTTTTTGATCACTCTTGATTTTTAGCTCCATATTTCATCAATTGCATATCTGAGCGGGATCTAGATGAGTTGAACATCGAAATAATTCGGAACACGCTGTACAAAGTGTGTAAACTCTCGTTACCGCGATTACACTTGTTAGGCTTATCTAGAAGACTTCTATGCCTTCTGCAAATCCTTGGGCGGAAAGACAGCTGAAGTTATGTGTGAAATTTTGGCATTCGAAGCTGATCGACGTGCCTTTATAATTACCATAAACTCATTTGGCACAGAGTTATCGAATGAAGATCGCTCAAAGCTTTACCCGGAGTGTGGCAAGCTCTATCCCGAAGGTCTGGCAGCATTGTCCAAGGCTAATGACTATGAACAAGTAAAAGCTGTTGCCGCTTATTATGCTGTAAGTGAAGGTCTACAGCTAGTCATTCTAGTCGATGTCCTTGGATAATGAATGTTTTGATCCTCAACAACCACTCATTGGCCGCTCAATACCACTGATATATATATATATATATATATATATATATATATATATATATATATATATGGTTCACGCAAAGCACTCAGCATCGGGTGTTGGATCGTGCGCACGCTACAGGAATGGAAATCGAGTGAGCGCCCCGAGAGACGCACTGCACTACTCGCAATCGAACTACCGCCCTACAAGACCGATATTGCGGCGCTCAGTGAAACCCGACTCGTTGAGCAAGGTAAGTTGCATGAAGCAGGTGCTGGCTACACGTTCTACTGGGTTGGCAACCCCACCTCAGCACCACGTGAACATGGGGTCGGATTCGCAATATCCGATCGCCTAAATAGCCAGCTGGTGAGTGAACCAACAGTCATAAGCGCGCGACTGATGGCTGCTCACCTACGGCTCAGAAGAAGTAAGTTTGCCGCTTTTATAAACACGTACGGTCCAACCATGTCCTGTCCTGATGACACGCGTGATTAATTCTACACTCATTTATCCTCCGTGATACGGTCTGTGCCGAGGAGCGACCGACTATTTCTGCTGGGTAATTTCAACGCGCACATTGGGCCTGATGCATCGGTGTGGACAGATGTCATCCGTCCGCATGGCATTGGTTCAGCGAATGCGAACGGTGACAAGCTGCTCTCACTGTGTGCCACTCACGGCCTGACGATCACGAACACTCGGTTTGCACTGAGTGCGACTAATAAAGAAACTTGGACTCACTCAGGAAGTGGTCACGCTCACCTGCTCGACTATGTCATCGTACGTCAGCGTGATATGTGTGAAGTGCGCATGACACGTGTACTGCTTGGAGCCGAGTGTGGCACTGATCACAAATTGGTGCAGACCAAACTGTACATATAATTTCCTAAATCTATGTATTGCACTCCTGCCGTGGATCGGCGTAAATTTACTATTCTTTCCCTCGGTACTGTGGAGAAACTATTGAGTTGGAGAAGGCGATGGCTGCACACCTGTGTGTTGTGAAATGTACAGCTTCCGTGTGCGACCTGTAACAATACAGTCGCGACCAGGTGACAGGTGCTACCGGGGAGACCATCGGGCGCGCCAACTGTAAGCGGCCTGATTCATTTGATGAGAACATTGCGACAATTGGCACATTGGTGTGTGGGAAGCATGCAGCATTTGCTGCACATGGGGCAGACCCCAGTGACTTGGGGAAAAAGAGTCAGATCCGCAGAATTCGACGGCGACTAATACGAGAGCTCGGTCGCATAAAAATTGCATGGTGGACCGAGAAGGCGAAACGGATGCAATGCTACGCCAAACGCCGCCAGCACATGGAATTCTTTGACTCCGTCATGGTGGTGTACGGACGGAGGTTAGAGCCGCTCAGGACGCTAATCGATGGTAGCTCAGGTGCTTCCTGCAAACAGACTGTGGACATAATGCAGATCTAGCGGGAACACTTAGACTGTCTCATGAACAACCGTTCAGAGATTGGACTACCTTGAACGGCTTCGAGCAGCAAGATGTAAAGGCGAGTTTGGCAGACGTGCCGACACTGGATGAGACGCAGAAAGCACTTGCTCAGCTGCGAAACGGCAAGTGTGCCGGTGCTGACCGAGGACCCGTGTTGGTGAATGCGCTGCACCACTTGGTGCAACGCGTATGGATTGAGGAGGAGGTGCATCCTGAGCTGAAGCATGCCCTTGTGCTACCACTGTACAAGGACAAAGAAAGCAAGCAATGTTGCACGAATCATCGTGGCATCAACTTGCTGAGTTGTGTGGGCCAGGTGATTGCCCGAATCCTGCTCAACCGCCTCGTCAGTCAGGTTGTGGAACCGAACGTGGATTCTGTTCGGGTCGCAGCACCATCGATATGATGTTTGCGGCTCGTCACTTGCAGGAGGTGTGCAGAGAGCGACACCAGCCGTTGTACACGCTGTTTGTTAATTTCACCAAAGCATTTGATACGGTGGACCGCGCGACATTGTGACTGGTGTTGGGTAAGTTTGGCTGTCCGAGTAAGTTTGTAAGTTTACTTGAATGTATGCACAGTGTATGCAGGCGAGGGTGCAGCTGAGTGGAGAGACCTCGGATGACTTTGCAGTTATCCCTAGTGTGAAGCAGGGCTGTGTCTTAGCTCCTGCTATGTTTACTATTTATGTTCATGCCTTGATACCCTGTGCTTTTGATGCGGCTTGTGCTTACGATGTTCGTGTGGAGGACCGTGTTGATGGTGGATTGTTGAACATCAGTCGTTTCCGTGCGAGAACCTTAGTTTGTGAGACAAATATCCGTATGTTGCTGTTGGCTGGCGTCTGCATAGTTTGTACGTAACGCAGATGAGTTGTAGCACATGACCAGTGCTCTGGCTTCTACATCGGCCAACTTCTCGCTCACCATAATCACAAGCAAAACTGTGTGTTTCTTTCTGCCTTCACCAGAGATGCAATCTACAATGGTGCCGCGAATCAGCATTGATGATGACGTATTGGAAACTACCTCCCGCTTTTGCTACATTGGGAGGAGTGTGCTGTCGACTCTACCAGCAGTTGCACAGTGTGCTTCGAATCCGCGTGTCGAAATCAACGGCGGCATTCAGGAAGCTTGAGTACCGAGTATGGAACCACCATCAGCTTACCGTTCGCACGAAGCTGATGGTGTACAACTCCATGGTGCTGTCCGTTCTTCTATACGGCAGCGAAACGTAGACGATGTAACGGCGTGATGTGCAATATCTCGAGCGATTCCATCAACAGTGTCTGCGACGGATTCTGCGCATCGGTTGGTGCGACGGAGTTTCAGATACGGAAGTGTTGCGCCGAAGTGCAATGTATGCAGTGGACTGCATACTTTTGCTGAGACACCTGAGGTGACTCGGTCATGTGTGCCGTATGTATACGACGCGAATACCGAAGCAGCTATTATATGGTCAGCTAAGCGTGGGACAGCGGCGTATGGGAAAACCGAAGCTTCGTTACCAGGATATGATCAAACTGAGCCTATCATGTTCTAATGTTGATTTCAGGTATCGGGTATCGAAGACGGTTGATTGGCGTGCATTGCGCCATCTGATCACGAAGGCAGTTGTCGACGTGTAGGAAAAAGCCCTCGTGAATGCGGAGAAGCGGCATTCGCGGAAGCTGCAGGCGCCGATGGGTTGTACTTCATCGACATCGAGCGCATGGTGTTGTAGCACATGTGATCGCGAATGCCTGAGTCAGGCAGGCCTAGTGAGCCACGACGTAGGCCACTCGGGACTAGTATTTAAACGATGATGGTTGCTGATGAGAACATAAGCAGAATAGGCGCAGCGTTGGCAGGTACTTTGCATGCGCTTCCATTTGATTTACTGTCGACCTGAACCATCTCTTAAACTACTTTAGTTAACTTCGATAACGGTTTCGTGTTTGTGGCATTTTCTTACAATATATTTTCTGACGTCTTGAATTTATCGCAGATATATTGGTAACACATTTATTTCACATGCTAATTTCATGAAGAGTTAAGTCGGCGTATCTTTATGCCTTATCCGATTTATATGTTTTGATATCGTCATCTCAAGTGCTTGGCTGTTGCTTGACATCCCCGGTGTGGCTGCGCTTGATGCGCATGTTGACAAGGAGCCTACCTGTCTATTACCCACTACCTCGTCCAGGAGACAGTTGGTCATAGCTGGAGAGGACGGGGTGCCCGGTCCTCCTGGACGTGCTAGGCTAGAAAGGTGGTTCCATGAACTCAGTGTGGAACGGACTACGGTCCAGCCACCGCCTTGTGTACGCTTGATTCCCAAGTACAGCGTGCATGTGTTTGCCAGTGAAGTAGTGTGGGCCGGCTCCGTTGCTGGAACGTTGCTCCCATCTACATGCCTCCCGGTCTTATTATTTCGGCTTTACACTGGATATGGGGTGTGTGGTTGCAACTGTGGGTGGTGCAGCGCAAGCCACCCATGGTCCCTCTGTAGGCGCAGGCCTAATGTCACTGTGCCCTCCACGGGGACAGCCACAGAACTATTGCGCCTACAGAGACACCATAGGTGGCTTGAATTTCGTTACCCACAGCTGCATCCACACAACCTATATCCAGTATAAACCCGGAGTAATAAGACCGGGAGGCATGTGGATGGGTACAAGGTTCCATCAACAGAGCCGGCCCACACTCCTTCACAGGCAAACTCAAGCACCCTGTATTTGGGAATCAAGTGCACACAAGGCGGTGACTGGACCATAGTCCGCTCCACACTGAGTTCATGGAACCATTTTTCTAGCCTAGCACGACCACGAGGACCGTGCACTTCATCCTCTCCAGCTACGACCAACTGTCTGCTGGAGCCAGTATGGACGAAGGCAGTTGTCGAAGTGCGGGAGAAAGACCTCATACATGCAGAGAAGAAGCGGCAAGCACCGATGGGTTATACTCAATCGACATCGAGTGTATGATGCTGTAGCGCATGTGGTCGCGAGTGCCTGAGTCAGGCAGGCCTAGTGAGCCATGAGCGAGGCCACTCGGGATCACCACCGAAGCGACGACGGGTCCTGCAGAGAACCAAGGCGGAACCGGCGCGGCGTTTGTAGGTACGCAGCATTTGATTTACTAACCGCTTGCTCGCACGCTGGGTCTCATTATTTCAGGTGGTGGTTTTGCAATTTATCATAATGCTTATCTTTCTCATATTAATGCCTACCTGTACTATCTTCTGTAATTTTGCACACGTCGCTGAAGCTAACTGTAGTTAATTTCGATAACATTTTCGAGTTTGTGGTATTTTCTTAAAATATATCTTCTCACCTCTTTAAGTTATCTCGGATTCGTTCGTAACCAATATATTTTCTACGCCCATTTAGTGAAGAGTTATGCCGCCGTATCTGTATGCATTATTGGATTTATTTTAGTTCATCTTGTCGTTTCAAGTGATTGGCTGTTGCTTGATATCCTCGGTATGGCTGCGCTTGATGTGCATGTTGACAAGGTGTCTACCCGTCTATTACCCACTACCTCGTCTATACTGGCTCCAGCAGACAGTTGGTCGTTGCTGGAGGGGACAGGGTGCACGGTCGTTGTGGCCGTGTTAGGCTCGAAGAGTGGTTACATGCACTCAGTATGGAGCGGACTACGGTCCAGCCATCGCCTTTTGTGTGCTTGATTCCCAAATACTGCGTGCATGTGTTTGCTGTGAAGGAGTGTGGGCCAGCTCCGTTGATGAAACGTTGCTCCCGTTCACATGCCTCCAGGTCTTATTCCGTCGGGTTTACACTGGATATGGAGTGTGTGGATGGAACTGTGGGTGGTGCAGCGCAAGCCCCCCCCCCCCATGGTCCCTCTGTAGGCGCAGGCGTCCTGTGGCTTGCCACAGTGACAGGCAAATCCGAAACCGGATGCCGCCAACCATATATAGGTAACAGTTTGTCTCTGCAGTCACACTCCCGAGCTAGACCGCCTCCCCACTGCATGCGGGTCAGACTATGGTGCCAAGCGCTTCGGGCGGAGTCCCTCAAACAAACCGCCGAAGCACAACCACCACTAAGCGCGCGATTTCCCACCAATACAGTCGTTATCTGCGCGCAAAACACTCAACCTTGGGTGCTAGAACGTGTGCACACTACAGGAACGGAACTTGAGTGAGCGCCCCGAGCGACGCACTGCACTGGTCGCAATCGAACTGGTGTGGCGCTCAGTGAAACTCGGCTCGCTGAGCAAGGTAAGTTGTATGAAGCAGGTGCTGGCTAGCACGTCTACCATTATCTCCTCTCGTCTGCGTAGCCTCGTCCGTTACCAGGGCTCATCGTCTACCCGAATACATGTGGCTAGGAACGTTCTCACGTTAGTGCGATTTTCCGCCTCACCAGTGCGTACCCTGGGCTAAGCTAACGCCATCACGTCAGCGCAAATCTGTACGATCGGCCAGCGTTCCAAGCCGTTATCGTAGGCGTGCTCAAACCGTGCCAGTGACAATCGTATCAGGCCGAAATTCTTATCAGAGGCGTCTCCCAATCTTAACAGTGGCGACAGAGTTTACGAACCATGACTGACGAGTGCGCCAATTTAAAACTTATGCTGCAGCAACAACAAATTGATGTCCGTGCTAACCGACAAACTCTCCAGTTCTTCTTTTCATGCAGATCCAAGTGCTAATTCTCAGTCAGTGGACCATGTGGTTATCGGCATCAGCGAATTTCTCTACGATGCCAAGGCCAGGGTAACGTTCGAATCTTGGTATAAGCGGTACGAAGACCTGTTCACCCTTGATTTGGCTTGCCAGGACGACGCGTGAAAGGTCCGACTGCTTCTGCGCAAACTTGGTACGCTCGAACACCAACGCTACACCAACTTCCTCTTGCCGAAGAACCCACGCAACGTTACCTTTGACGAGACGGTCCGAACGTTGTCCAAGATTTTTGGCGAGCAGTGCTCTCTGTTCAATGCTCATTATCAATGTCTGCAGCTGGGCAAGCGTGAAGCTGACGACTTCATTACGTACGCGAGCGTGGTCAACCGTGAATGCCAACCTTTTCAACTTAGCTCACTCACCGAGGACCAATTCAAATGCCTGATCTTCGTCTCTGACCTTCAGTCTTCACACGATGCCGCTATCCGGACGCGCCTCCTTTCCAAGCTACAACAGGATAGCTCAGTCACACTCTAGAACCTGACCGAGGAGTGTCAAACACTGCTCAACCTGAACCACGATTCTGCCATGATTTAGAACGCGGCTGCACCTGGTATGGTCCAGACAGTCACAGCACCGAGAGCGCAATCGTCCGCGCGCCCCACCCAATCCGACTGAGCGAAGTCCCTACCCTACGCGTGCCGATTCTGTTGTGCCTGGCATTTTTACCGGGACTGCAATTTCCGCCAGCGTCGTTGTGGCAGGGTAGGGCACCGGGATGGTTACTGCCATCCACATCTCCCAAAGGGGCCAAAACTGGGCTGGCCCCCACCCGCGATCCAAAGAAGAAGTCCCGACTCAGACGCACACCCAAACCTGGTCCGGTTGGCAGCTTCCTGAACCTGCTGGCCACTTTCCAAATCAACGTTGCGGATCGGGGAAAATTCGTCGACGTCTTGATCAGCGGTCAGTCCGTCCGATTGCAGTTGGACACTGCGTCGGACATCACGATCATCTCCGAGGATCTCTGGCGATCCCTTGGCAAGCCACCGTTCGAACCGACCTTTCAATCTGCCACCAGCGCCGATAGTGGTCGCGTGCAGCTAACTGGGCAGATGCACTGCTCCGTCTTCTTTCGAGGCGCCTCGTTCAACGCGATCTGCTACATCGCAAAGGCGAAGCTCAACCTGCTTGGTCTCGACTGGCTCGAAACTTCTGGCTTGGCCGATCTTCCTCTTCGGACCATCTGCAACGTGGTACATTCTCCGGCAGTACCAAACGATCGAACCCACGACATCATCAGACGGTTCGTCCCGGTATTCGAGCATGGGCTTGGCCGATGTACACGCACCCACGCCGCGTTCCAGCTCGTACCTGTTGCTCAACCGGTATTCCGTCTCAAAAGGCCTGTCCTATACACAGCCTTACCCTTGGTCGATGCCGAACTCCAACGTTTGGAAGACATGGTCGACCTGGTGCCTGGGCAGCGCCGATCGTTGTGTTCAAGAAGCCGAATGGATCCCTCCGCATCTGTGCCAATTTCTCCACCGGTCTCAACTCAACACTAGAGCCAAATTGTTACCCGCTACCGATCCCAACCAACCTCTTCACAATACTCAACAGTGACATGTTTCGCAAAAATCAACCTAGCTGACGCCTACCTGCAGATCGAGATCGCCCCTGCATCACAAGCCCTCCTGACGATCAATACGCATCATGGTCTTCTCCAGTACACCAGGCTCCCGTTTGGTGTCAAAACCGCTCCAGCCATTTTTCGACAGACGATGGACACTATGATCACTGGTATTCCGGTTGCGTCCGCGTACCTAGACGATCTACTCATTGTTGGTCGCACCCCAGAAGAGCTTCATGAGCGCCTGGTTGCCGTCCTTCAACGGGTCCAGGAGTACGGTTTTCGCCTGATTGCCGAGAAATGCCAATCCTTCCTTCCGTCGATCAAATACCTTGGTTTCGTTTTCCATGCCAATGGTCCTCATCCTGATCCTGAAAACGTCAGAGCCATCCAGCAGATGCCAGCTCCAGCGGATGCGTCACCACTGCGGTTGTTCCTGGGTCTCATCAGCTACTACAGCGCCTTCCTGCCATGGTTACACGATGTTCGAGCCCCGCTCAGTCGGCCGTTGCAGAAGGACATTCCTTGGCACTGGTCCCCCGCATGCGAGATAGCTTTCGTTCGTCTGAAAGCCATGCTGAGTTCTGACCTGCTGCTGACCCACTACGACCCGGCCTTGCCGATTTTGGTCGCTGCTGACGCCTCTGCTTACGTGCTCGGAGCAGTTCTCTCCTATCGATTCCGAAATGGTTCCGAGAAAGCTGTTATGCGCGGCTCCCGCACCCTGACGTCTGCGAAGAAGAACCATGGCCTTTGCCGTCACTAAGTTCC
>CALYDF020006581.1:0-13236 GCA_944474145.2 Dicrocoelium dendriticum
TATTATGTGCATTCCTATTGATCAGAAAAGAACGAGTCTATAACTTAAAACAACTGGGTCCAGCTCATCTGAACGACGATTAGTCAGTTAAAATGCTATGGCTCTTTTTCGCTATCCCGTTTGACTGCGATTGAGCGGACGACCAAGGTGTCAATTGGAGCTGTCGGTTTTCTCGCCTTCATTTGCACAACGCACTCGGTTAGTGGCTCCGAATACGATCGTGGTACGGGAGATGTTTGCTCGGTCAGTTGCTTTCATAAGTTATCTGGTAAAAAATAGTTTTAACATGATTGAGCGTTGTTTCGTTGGCAAGGGGACACGGTGTCCCTAACTATACATACTTTTGATGAGTCTTTCCCACAAACTTAGCTACAGTTGCAAGTACTGGGGGGGTTCGGCGTACGAGCTCCCGAATCAGCTATTCCTCCAAATGCCTGGAAGAGTGCCAGACTGCAGTTTCAAGTTCTAGGACATCATCAGTAGCGCGTATCCTTCGGATCCATCAGGATTCGAACCCATGACGACCAGGAGATTGTACCGTCAATCAGCAGCTTATGCCACTGAGACACGGGGACAGCTTCGGACCAACATGATTTGTAAGCTGGCTGCAATATAGTGCGTCTTATCCACCACTGCCATGCAAGTTTTGAACGTTGCAAAGGACTGGGTTGGCTCTGCAGGATACGACGTCCACTGACAGTAGCTATGTGTGACATAGCATTTAGAAACGGTTAGGGCGGATATATGGTTGTACTCATGAGCAGGAGGATTTGTGATGTAAGGAATTAAGAGTTATTGGCCCCAGCATCCAATTCAAATCATCCTCCATAACTACAGCTGGCCAAAATTTGTCGCTACCTCTCTCCTGGTCACATCAATATATCACGTTCCGTTTGTTTTCATCCAACAATGTCATTTCTTAAGCTCGTCTGTTCATGTGTGTCCTTAATTGATAACTGCTCAAGGTAATGTGGTCGGTGTGCGGCAACAGTCAGTGGTATGAACTGGCGAATGGCTCGCTGTAAACACGAGTTAATGAACTGCAATCTTCCGTTGTTTTGTGCGCAGTACATCAACCAATTTCGAGCGAGCAAGAGAAAATCAGTGAAATCTGCATACTATAGGCTCGGGTAAACAGTCAAGCAGCAGAATCAAGCTAGTGCTAGTTTGCACGGAACAGCATGGCGCCAGAGACGCAGCATAGGCAGGGCGGGGGGAAGTCCACCTCGGGCGGCGTATGATTAAGGGCGGCATTTTTAGTGCAAATGATTGTGCATACCTAGTGTAAGTTCATCAAAATTACTTTCATAACCGAAGTGGTAAAATGAAGAGTGATAACTTAAGTGAAACCGAAGATGAAATTAGTGCTGCAACCGGTGATACCCGAGCAACCAAAAATGACATTCACGACATGTTTGTAATGTTGATGCAGGTGTACGCGAAGTTGAAGAAGTGAGAATGCAACCCCACGGTGGCACGGTAGCCCACACATAAAACGATATAATGAATTAGTAAATGAGCAGACGGCTTTGGGTATGGTTTGATTTGGTTCATTGCAATTAGATTCCAAGTGGCATAGATAAGCTACCAATCCGGAAAAGCAGCCAGAACAAGGGAAGTACCTGACAGGTGTCGACCAACTCATTGTCCTCTGCACGGTGGTGGGCGTGGGGGGGGGGGGGGGTGGGGGGGGGGGTGGGGGCAATAACCTGCACGGCAGTGGAGGATGGGTCGGGCTATATCGCAGTTAGGTTTCAATTCGTAATGGTCGGCTGTCATCCCCCATGGCTCAGTGGCATAAGCTGCTGGCTAGTTGGCGTTAGCCTCTAGCAGTCATGGGTTCGATCCCCAGTAGGGGACCGATGGATGCGCACCACTGACGAGCCCCAATAGGGCGAAAAGCGCGTCTGGTGCTTTTCCGGATTGGTAGCTTACCTATGCGGCTTGGAATCTAATTGCGATGAACCAAATCGAATCATACCCAAATCCGTCTACTCATTACTAATCAAAAACCTAAGCCCTACCAGTATTGAAACTTGCTATGTGGATTCACGGCGCTGGCAATGGAAGATCTGACCTGGCGGGCAAGCACTGTTCTCTGCACGGGCAATAACCTGCACGGCAGTGCAGGATGGATCGAGCTATATCGCAGTTAGGTTTCAATTCGGAATGGTCGACTCTCGTCACACACGGCTCAGTGGCATAAGCAGCTGGCTAGTCGGCGTTAGCCACTAGCCGTCATGGGTTCGATCCTCGGTAAAGGACAGATGGATGCGCACCGGTGACAAGCCCCAATAGAGCGAAACGCGCGTCTGGTGCTTTTCCGGATTTTATGAATGTCTGAGATTGGCACGTTTAGATCGGCTATGAATTTTGCACTATGCTTGTCCTGCTCGGAGCTGCTGTCGTGTAGCGCCTTTATCATAAATTCAATAAGCCGTGCTACCTGGAATCAATGCAAATGCTGAGGCTAGGAATTTGATAACGAATTGGCTTTTATTCGGAATTTACGAAAGACTGAGCAAAGACTGCTAACACGGATTTTCTAGCCTCCCTCGAAATAGGCCCTGCTTTGTTTCTGTTGCAGGATGTGCTTAACGGGTTAGTCTGGTTTCTCGATGGATGAGGGTTTCCGAAATTGGTATGGACTAAATCCAATAGCGTGTGAGCAGGAATCTGATAAATCGTGTGCTCAATCATTCCTCAATCGTGAGGAGCCAGCGATGCAGTTGTTCGAAGGATAGGCAATTGACGAAATGGAGCAATTACTTTAGAAAAGAAACAAAGAGCTGGCGCAAAATTCTAGCTTGATTATTTGATATCATCAGGTTTCGCACCAAGCAAAACAGGATACTGTGTGGTCGCCAAGAAGACATCTGAGATGACAGAGGAAGCCAGGAAAATAGAGGAAATTTTTCAGAATTTGTAGATGAGTGTGAACCGTTTCTCGTGAACATTTGATAACAGTTCAGTTGGGAAGGTAAATCAGTACTTTTTGTTTGTCTCCACATGCGAGCATTTCAGTAAAGCAGGGGAGAAAGAAAATCTTAGACCAGGTCAAGGAAACCCACTATGTTGGTCTACTGTTTGACAGCACACCCGATGTATATCACAAAATCAGATGGGTGTGGTGATGTACTCAGTAGAATTTTAAACAAATAAGTTAACGATAGAGGAGTCGCTTCTCAACTGCATTAAGACCAAATGGACAGAAGAAATCTCTGGACTGGTTCTGGGAGAACCGGAGAAAGATGGAATTCAGAGTGGCAACTACTGTGGCCAAACATTTAAAAATGCCGCTGGTATGGAGGGCTACCGATCGGGTGTCTATACCATTTCCCGGCCAAGTTGTCCTCTTGGGCAACAGAAATAATCTGAAGGGTCATTCAACATGAGTCTACTCAATTAATTTGTTCCGTGCCTACGCCAGTCACTTGTGCAGATGTGTAGGTGTGCGTGTATAGCCCATCGCCTTTAGCCAATTGGACCTCAGACACACTAAGTCATAGGGATGCAGGTGGGACGCTTTAGCTCCTACGCAAGGAAAAATTAATTGAGTAGACTCATGTTGAATGCCCCCTCAAAATATTTCTGTTGCCCAAAAGGACAACTTGGCCGGGAAATGGTGTAGTGACGTATTTCTGTAATCAACCCAAAATCTACATTTGTGTCAAGCACAAACAGAACCTGGCTGGTGTACACAAAGCTTCTGCGACGGTACATTCTGTTACAATTTTGGTTCTACGGAGCGAGTATCCTCATTCTTTTTACGTCTTAATATGGTTGGAATGTCTCGATTCAAGTCACCGGTCTAAGAATCAAGCAGCTGTAAAATCTAGATGGAGTAGTCGAGCGGGTGCTGTAAATATTGTGCAAAAGAAATACTCCGAACTCCTCACTTCTATGAAAAGTTTCACCGAATAAGGAGAAAATGTAACCACAAGATCAGCTGAATCTTTAATTCGCATTTCGGTATTGTCATTTCCGTTCATTTTGCGTCGGAGCACTTAGGGATCTATTCTCATAGAAATCAAGGATGCACAGACTTGTCAAAACAAAGGACCTGGATCTGCAGCTTAGAGGTCTAAGAGTTTGCCTTCTTCAAAATAGACAAATTGGTGCACATTGCAACGGATGAAGCCAAGAAAACTACGCTAAATTGGGGGTAAGCATGAAGCGTCGAATCCGCCAAGAGAAACGAATTGACAGTAAGAACTGTTTGATATATTCATGGGATTTGATGCTGAGTTAAAAAGAAAAATGCTGTCCGTCATAGACAGTTTTACTGGTGAATTGATATTGATTTCAACAAATTCATGACCTCGCAACGAAGTTTGCTTTTCCTATACCGCCAAATCTGCTTGATGATAAATACTAATATCTGTTTAGTGAAGCTGAGGCATATATAGGAACATAAGAGGAATTCTTTGCCAAAAGGCGATCGCAGTATTTTGTGAACGCTTCAGGAAACGATAAGTTTACTGGCCTTTCTGAGATTTTGAACTTCATACAGAAATATTACCTTGGGGAATCTACTGCGCGTCTTTCATACAAAATCATTAGCATTGCAAGCTATGTGAACGTATTCTCAAAGGGCAAGTATATAACGAACTGGCTTCCAGTATCAATGAGTCAGACAAGGTTCACGGATTGGCACTTCTTCCCATACGGTGGGAAGTTACCAATGGGCAGAGTTTTTATGGGGTTATCAATACTTTGCTTTAACTAATGCACGAAAATTGTATCGGTAACTTTTGTTCACAGGCGTTGTAGCAACACAAATGCTTGTATTTACAATGGCAATCTAAAGTTAGATTTTTGACTGTTGCTTTATGAAAGGACGTATTATATGGCAGTTTGATGTGATGAGGGCAAAAGTATTTACATCTGCCAGAGTGGCATCCATTTTATGTCCGCCCCAGTGCGGCAAAAGTAGTCGCTATGCCAGTGCATGATGTAGTGCTTTGTTGACTTCTGCAGGATTATGACAAGAGCCAGTTAATAAATGGAAAGGCGGTATTAAAAGAAAGCTTACACAAAGAAGTATGTAGTCAAAATGCATTTGGCTAGCAGTTAACTCAAGGACCTGAATCTTCTTCGCAATCTCAGCCTCCTAGAAATCCGTTTGTCAGTTCTGAGCGCAAGTGGCTATGGTGACTTATCCGCTATCGCCGCTAGGGCGATACCACATGAGTTGATTTCCTTTACAGTATAAAGAAAGATCCGAGGGCTACACGTGAATTTGTACACACCAGTGCTTAACCGAATCTCTCCTGTATTTCTTGACATACGAAGATGTTGAGCATAGGAAATCTGTCTAATTGGAATGTTGTTTGCAGTATCTCGACGATGGACGAACAATTAGAATTAATCTCTTGAAATCAATCATGGAGCTCGGCGACTCAGCGCATGCGCTGGAAAAACCTATTTTAAGAGAATATTGAGATTTTCAGTCAGCTCGGTAGGAAAGCCAACTTTATGCTCCAAAACGGTTATACAGGAAAAATATTATTCGCACTAAGCTACCGGCTGCAATAAAGCAATTAATTCAACATTTGACACTTTGTTATGATTTATTCGCAGAACCTTTTTCAGGGATAGCGTGTAAAAGAAAGTGTTTGTCTAAGTCTGTTTAACAGTTTAACGATCAGTAATATAGCATACTTCCTATGTGCTCCAATCGTGTCCATCGTCAGGTACACTTTTGAAGTTGCCCAAGGTTGGTTGACATGTTTTGCACAATAGTGCACATAAGATTTCGGCGCCCAGTGTATTAGATTCTACTCTTTGCCGCATGCCCCGAATATCTCCAACAGTGATGGACTTATGGTTAGCCACATCCGGTTCCAGAGTTGCCTGTCAAAGCGGCCGCCATAAGAGAGCCACGGGACACCTGCGACAACAGAGGGACCATGGGTGGCTTGTGCTGCGTCACCCATAGCTCCAACCACACACTCCCTTATCCAGTGTAAACCCGAAGGAATAAAACCGGGATGCATGTAGATGGGAGTCACGTTTCCTCAACGGAGCCGGTCCACACTCCTTCACAGGCAAAGGCAAGCCCGTTGCGTTTGGGAAATCAGATGCACACAAAGCGGTGACTGAGCTGTAATCCGCTCCCCACTAGATGCAACCACCATTTGAGCCTAGCATGGCTACGAGGACCGTGCACCCGTCCGAGCATCAACGATTCCGTTTCTCGGAGCCAGTAATCGAGGTGGAGGGTGTAAGACAGGTAGGCACCTTGTCAACATACACATAATGCGCAGCCACACCGGGGATGTCAAGCAAATGTTAATCACTTGAAATGATGGGATCAATTAAAAGTTATCGATCAAAGCATAAGGATGTGCCTACATACCTCTCCGCTAAATGACCACATGAAATAAATAGGTTGCCAACGTATCCGCGATAAGTTCAAGATGTCGGTAAATGATATCTAAAATATGCCATAAACGCGAAAATTTTGACTAAGTTACCTACAATTAGTTTAAATGATGTGTGCTTTAACAAAATGAGGGTAAAAAGGCATAAAGACAAGGCAGCAAACCAACTGAAATAAAGAAACGCAACTAGCAAGCACGCGGTTAGTAAATCGAATGGAAGCGCATGTAGCGTACATACCAACGCTGTGCCGGTTCTGCTTACGTTCTTAGCAGGTAACCTCCTCATTTCAATACTGGTTCCGAGTGGTCTTGTTGGTGACTCACTAGGCCTGTCTGAGCCACACGCGGCCGCATGTGCTACAGCACCATCCGCTCGATGTCGATGCAGTACAACCCATCGGCGCCTTCCACTTCCGCACTTACCACTTCTTCTCCGCGTGCATGAGATCTTTCTCCTGCACCTCGGAAACTACCTTCGGGATCAGATCGCTCCATGCATGCCCAGCAACCACCTTCGATTCCTATGATTCGCAAGCAAGATTAGAACGTGAGAGGCTCACTTTGTTCAGGCCCTGATAACAAAGCATCGGTTTTCCCACAAGCCGCATCCCCACACTCAGCAGACGCTTCGGTATCCGCATCGAAATCGTACGGCAGAAATGACCGAACGGCCTCAGGTGTCACAACAAAAGTATGTAGTCTATTGCACGCATTCCACTTCGGCGCAACTTCACAGTGTCAGCAACTCCGTCTCACCTATCGATACGCAGAATCTGTTGAAGAGACGGTAGATGAAAATGCTCGAGATATCTCACATCTCGCTGATACATAGTCTACGCTTCGCTGCTGTATAGAAAAACAACTAGCATCATGGATTTGTAGACCAACAGCTTCGTGTCGACCGTAAGCTGGTTCTTGTTCCTTACTCGGTACCCTAGTTTCCCAAATGTCGCCGCTGCCTTCGATATGTGGATACGCAGCTCCCCGTATACGTGATGGTCAATCGAAAGCACACTCCCAAGGTAGCTGAAACGGGAAGTAGTCTCCAATAATTTATCACCAATACTGATTTCCTGTACCACTGGAGGTTGCACCTCCGGTGAAGGTTAGGAAGGGACAGAGAGTATTGTTTGTGCTGATGGTGAGCCCGAATTTGGCCGCTGTCGAAGCCAGAGCAATAGTCATGTGCTACAACTCATCCACGCTGTGTGCAAACAGCGCACAGTCATCAGCAAACAGCAACATACGGATAATTGTCTCACAGACTAGAGTTCTCGAACCGAAACGACGGATGTTCAGCAACCCATAATCAATACGGTACTCCACACGAACACCGTAAGCACAAGCGGCATCAAAAGCACGGGACATCATTGCATGAACATATTGTAGCGAAAACGACAGGGGCGTAGACGTTTATTGCACACCGAAAATAGGCACATCAGGGTCTCACGCGCGCCATCGAATATCGACTAGATTTCCGTCCTACAACGCAACACAGATACGGATGTTAGAGACGAGCCAGTCCTTTCGCCTCGGGAGCTCTGACTTGGAAGACCCGCTTTCCTGTTTTCGCCTTGATCTCCACTTCTCTGTACCCGATTTGGATCGGCCAGGAGTCGTTCGAGAGCTCTCGACTTGCTTGTTCTGGGCTGTGTCAATCGGCTCGGCTTCGGTCCTTTGGGCTAAACTAGCGGCGTATATGTCTGATTTATTGCGTTGTGCACATATTCCCGCTCCGTAGTTCCGGGCCCAGGCTCGTTGCTAGCCGTCCTTCTCGATCCTCTCTCAGCTAGCTCCGAAGGGCTCCCCCGAGGCATTCTTGGAAGCGGCCCCTCTACAATATATATATATATATTAAACAGGGCTGGAGATGACACAGCTTTGCTTCACACCATAGACAACGGCCAACTCATCCGAAGTCTGTCCACTCAGCTGCACCCTCGCTCGCATATCACTGTGCAGACATTCAATTAAACTTACAAACTTACGCGGGCAACCAAACTTACCCAACACCAGTCACAATGCCTCGCGGTTCACCGTATCCAATGCCTTGGTGAAATCAAGAAAAAGCGAGTACAATGGCTGGTGTCGTTCTCTGCACTTCTCCTGCAACTGTCGAGCCGCAAACACCATATCTATCGTGTTGTGACCCGAACGGAATCCACACTGCTCTTCCGCCACGTTCGGTTCCACAACCTGACTGACGAAACGGTTGAGCAGGATTCGGGCAATCACCTTGCCCACACAACACAGCAAGTTGATGCCACGATAATTCGTGCAACATTGCTTGCTCCCTTTGCCCTTGTACAGTGGTAGCACAAGGGCATCCTTCAGCTCAGGAGGCACCTCCTCTTCAATCCATACGCGTTGCACCAGGTGGTGCAGCGCAGTCACCAACGCGGGTCCGTCGTCTTTCAATACTTCAGGCGGGATCCCGTCCGCCCCTGCAAACTTACCGTTGCGCAGCTGAGCAAGTACCTTCTGCGTCTCATCTAGTGTCGGCGTGTCCGCCAGACTCGCCTTCACATCGTGCTGCTTGAGGCCATTCAATATAGGCCAGTCGATCTCTGAACGGTTGTTCAAGAGAGTTAAAGTGTTTTTGCCAGATCTGCATTATGTCGGCATTCTGTGTGCAGGCAGCGCCTAAACTACCATCGATCAGCTTCCTCAGCGGCTGCAATCTCGGTTCATACACCGCCTTCAAGGAGTCAAGGAATTCCTTGTGTTGCCGGCGTTCGGCGTAGCATTCCATCTGCTTCGCCTTCTCCGTCCACCATGCAATTTCAATGCGATGGAGCTCTCGGGTCAGACGCCGTCGAATTTTGCAAAACTGACTCTTCTTCCTCAAGTCACTGGGGTCTGCCGCATGTACAGCAAATGGTATATTCTTCCCCGACACCAATGCGCCAATCATCGCATTGTTCTCATCAAACTAATCAGGCCGCTTACAGCTTGCGTGCCCGATGGTCTCCTCGGCAGCAGCTGTCACCTGGTCGTGAACGTGGTGCCACAGGTCGCCCACTGTGGCTATGCATTCCACATCACACAGGCGTGCAGCCATCGTCAACTTCAGCTCCGTGCGTTTCCCCAGAGTACGTTTCGGGTTCATGGCACGCACAGTAGGTACTTTTCCGCACATAGATGTATAATTTGGTCCGCACCAACTTGAGGTCACTGCTACACTCAGCTCCACGCAGCACACGTGTTATGCGCACTTCATGTAAATCTGGCTGACATACGATAACATCGTCGAGCAGATGAGCGTCACCACACCGTGGGTGCATCCGTTGCTACTTCACCCGTTATCAGTGCCAACAGCGTGTACGGGGTCATCAGGCAGTAAGTGGCGCGCACTGAGAGCAGTCTGTCACCGTTCGCATTTGCTGATCAAATGCCATGCCAACCGATGACATCTTCTTAGATGCCGACAGCAAATAACCCTGACGGAGCAGTGCGTCTGCGTGAACCTTTACCTAAACATACAGGTGGCAATGAGATGTTCAACACTGTGAAGAATTTTGATATCCAATTAATATTATACTGAACAACTATATCTATATATACACTGATGTTGTCCAAGCAATGACAAGAAAGTTGCCGATGTTGTGAAAAGATTCAAAACCGTTTCAAAACGTGAATCAGCACTCAACGTGTTCTTCATCAACAAGCACTTGTCGTAAGAAAATTGCAACCCAATCTCAAAACTGTCCGTGATGAGGTGATAAAAAAGGAAGCTAATTTCACCAAATTTCGACCTATGAAAAAAGGACTTTCAAGATTGTGATGATACGGGAAGTGTTCTCACTTCTTTACTGATACGCACTGAATTAAGATGGTTACTCCGTGACAAAATATTACTGCGTCTGTTAGAAATATGCATAGTAGTCTGCTCTATTCATGGAGCACAATTTTGATTTACCGTTCCTGATGAATGGCTGAAAAACGTTTGTCATGGCTTGCCTACTAGTCCGATATCTTCGCAGAAATAAATAATGTAAATTTCGCAATGCAAGGAGAACATATGACCATACTAAATGCGAATGAAAAAATTCGAGCTTCCAGAGGAAAAGGAAAAATTTAGGTCATTTCTGTTAGCAGCGGAGATCTGGACGGCTTTCCGGCATTAAAAGGTTTAGAAATGAACGGGAACGCATAACTATCGGAGGTTCTCTGTGACCAAATTTTACAGCGTTTGGAAGATGTTGCCGGAACCTTGTCGCAGTATTTCCCCTGGAAATATCAGGAACAAATGAGAGAAATTTCATGGGTATAGAACGAATTCGTTTGCACACAAAAGCCTAGTCTTTCACATCTTTTCAGTTTGAGAAGGGTTTCAAAAGTGTCATGGTTTGATTTCTGGTATACAACGGGAGACGAGCATCATGTCATCACGAGTACAGCAGTCGCCTTGTTTCTCTCTTTTACCATAACTTTTTGTGTGAAAGTGCATTTTTGCAGTACACGCATACAAAAACAAACTACAGTAATAGACCCGAAGCGGAACTAGATATGAGGTTGTAGCTTTCCTCAGTAACACCAAGCATTGAAAAAGAGCTCTGCCTGTCAACAACAATTTCATCTGATACATTAAGGCTTAAGTTATTGTTTACACCTACATTCAACACGTTTCTATTTTTCTTAACATTAATGTACACCAGTGTTGATTCAGTGTGTCTAATAAAACTTTTCAGGATACTCCGCCTTATATCTCAGGGTGTCCCCCTTGTGGGCTTTCACCAAAAAGGGGTTTTTAGCCCAAAATGTTTGAGAAGCGCTGGTCCATTCCGGTGACCTATGTTGCAACTGCGCAAATAAGATTAACTACGTGTTATAAACACCGACCGTTGCTCCTGACCAAGACTGACAACAGCAGTAACGACTGCCTCAGTTGGCCGTACCTTAGAGATGTCCGTGATATCACAATCTATCCATCCCCATTTGACAAACTTTCCCGTCTGGCGGCTATATTTTTATCCCACACATCTCCTCAAATCACGCGGTTTCCTGGCAGGCGTGGAAACTAGTCAGCACACTGCTGCTCATCTTCCCCACAATTGTTCAACATGTGTTTCCTTATTTCATCTCAATGATACAAACCGAAGAGGATAATCGGTTCGCAAATTTGCACTGCGGTGGGAACAAAATGCACAACTTTTATTGTCGTGGCCTCAAAAACACACACACACACTGGTCACTTCCTCCCATTTAGATCCACAGAACGTGTGCCTCCCTAGTCAAGTGACCAGCGCTTATTATAGCCGGTTCCAACCTCACGAACGCGAGACACTAGCTTGCAATTAACGGTCTGTGTAGAAAGGGTCCGTTCTACCTCTTTTCACTAAGCGTATAACTTCCACATCAGCGGGTCCGCTTTCTTGTCCCGGTCACTTGAGGCCGATTGCGTGACTGCGCGATAAAAGGCTACCTGTATTAGCAAACTTTTCCGCTCATCCTTATCTGCATTGATGACATGACGTTTGGTCAACCAGCGTTGGTAAGATGTTGCAATCGTCCGTTTGGATCGAAATAAAACGAATACAGAGAAAAGTAGAGCCGCAACCGTTTGGCCAAACAAATCATCCCTTAACTAAGTAATACACGTACATGTTTTTTAATTCTTTAATCTACGGAATTCTCTGAAACAAGCCAAAACTGTTGCTCGGTGTTGCATCTAAAGGATTTTAACTCTCGTGAGCCGCACCCTGTTGAAAGTGTTAGTCGACTGTTCGCTTACTTGGCTCCCACCCAAACACTCCGGTGTACCCAAGTGCTTCAAGAAAAGATGACACATAGAATGAAGTGAACGCCAGACAGCCAACAACTCTGACGGACATCTAAGTTAGGATTCGATCTGCAAACCAAATCAGGTCGAAATGAGCTTTATACATCCGAATGGGTCCGTTTTCAGCATTTACCCTACTCTACAGATTCCGTAGAGTAGAGCTGCTATTAGGTTGATGGGGCGGTTACACGATCGCAACATTGGAACATTCAAGAGTGATAATTAGCTTAGTTTTGGCTGGCTTGCCGAACAACCTCCTAGTGGTGCCAGCTGGGTGGTTCGGGATTTTCCAGTTCCAGCAAATTGTTTGGCGGCGGTGTTCCAGAAAGCGGTGGGTTTTCGCCTAGCAAGCGTTCTCCCTATAAAGAGCCACAAATGTCCGTTTAACAACACTGTGACGTGGCGAACATGGCTCGCCACTAAATAAAGTCACTGCCCCTTGATTCATCCTGGCGAAGCATTGTATTCCAGCAAGTTTACCCTGTAATTCTGGAGAGCGCTGGGCCCCTGTCTGACGAAGGAACAAACGAAAGACGTATGAACTGAGCAATCAGTCACGGGCTCCCAATGGGCGCGATTCCCTGAATTCGCTTCGCTGCCTTGCGGGCAGGCTATTCAGCCATAGGCTCGGGGTAGAGTCCCCTAAGTCAACACCCTACTTCGATTTGGGCAACCGGATAGTATCTCTCCCTCTGATGAAACCATGGACTTTAATGTGTTGTGTTGTGTTTTCTTTTACAATCTTTTTACCTTCTTTTGTGTTCCATGGTTTCTGATGGTTCTATGTCTATACATAGATTGTTGCAGCTATATATATATATATATATATATATATATATATATATATATCAGCCTAGTTTCAGTCTGCCAGAACAAGTGATCTCATCTGCCATTCTTTCCATCCATTTCTCATATCGCCGTGTTGCCTCTCCACCTGATTCCAATAGTGGAATTATTTCGAAACCAAAGGACATCTTTCCACTCCCGTAGCAACTGTTGAAATCGTGGACACGGCACTGAATCACTCTCTCACACCCAACATCCATTCACCTTGGCGTCACACGTCAG
>CALYDF020006582.1:0-13283 GCA_944474145.2 Dicrocoelium dendriticum
CATCAATGCGTGGCACCAATGTTGGGCATGGTCAGAAAAAAGGAATGTTATACAAGATAGCATAACTAGCAGGTCAAGGAGCAGCAGTAACACAGATGTAATATGGGCCCACATGGCTGAAAGATTGAAAGAAGTTTTTCCGCGCAGATTGCGAGATATACCCATAAGAATTATAGGGACCATTGGAGTGGAGTATGTTAGTTAGGAAGTGGTCCGATGATGACTATGCAACTATCCTCCAAATTGTATGTCTGTCAACCCAAGAAAACTATATTTTACTCCTTTTTCTGACACTGGCTTCCGTAGCCCGTGCCTTACCACATCCGAAAACACCTCCCGCTGCTGGCGTTGACCACCTGACTTCCAACGAACCACCATGGATCTTCGCAGATAGAAAGCATTCCGCGGTTCCTCCTTACACAGGTAATTGACCATCCGATTTGCCAGAAACCGATCTACTTCATCCATATAAACATTGCCTTACGTCCGTCACTCTCCAGAATCTGAAGATTCCGGTCTGCCTCTTCGGTATGATCACGATGGGGCATTTCTACAGAGCATGATGGTTAAGCTTTTGGACCTCAGTGAACAGAGGGTTTGTACATAGCGAATTTTGTGCTTGGTAAAGGAATTCGGATACGTCACGTCCTCTGCGAATCGGCTTTGAAAACCACATCGCTCTACTTTGACGTCTCGGAGGGTTGAGCATCCAGGTGCGGGTTGACAACGCTATCAAAGCACGAGTTTGCCTGTGAAATACCACCATTGCGCTTAAGCGATGAACCCAACTAGAGGCGAACAAAGTACACATCCTAAATTTTCTACTGGTACACAAATGTCAGCTAATACAGGAACTTTTGCTTTTGCTCTCCCGCAGCCCAAACTAGTTACTGCGCTAGTTGTTGCCCTTACATATGTCTGCAGCTTGCATATGCTTGCATTGTAGTGATAGAACATACCATATTGGTGATCGTGATCTACATCCCACTACAATGGTGAGGGATCTCGGTGTATTATAATAGTGAGAGTTACCGTGGATAGCTTATACACACAAACGCTACTGTGCCAGTGTTCGCGTGCTTTGGTCACTGAAACTGACATTCTGCGCTTGGTCGCAAGAAATCGCTGTCAAACTGTACTTCGCCTTGGTGCGCCTACTGTTAGTATATGATGCACTGGCCTGCTATCTCAGCACTAAGTGGAAGCTGAAAAAATTAGGGAAAGTACGACACATGGCCACTCGCTTTATCCATGCGCTTCGTGGATTATTCTACCAACAGAGGTGCCAAAATTTGCAGCTCCACACACTGGCCTACAGGTGGCTAAGGACCGACCTCAGTACGAAGTACGTAATCCTTCCTCTTGAGCATTTTCTTCAGCCGGAGCGCGTGTTTTCGATTACTTTTAATTCGATCACTAGAGGGCATGTTTAGCAACTGGATACTACGCGTATGGCTAACCTTCCTCAAAATTACTGTTTCGCCTGTCGTGTGGGACGTTTCTGGAACTCGCAGCCTGATTCTATTTTCCTCGTCGAAACTGTTCTATTTCGAACAACGAGTGGAGCAGCATTTTGTTAGCCTGCGTTTCCAAGCAAATGCCATGTTCGGCCATATGCCTTCATGTGGATATATCACGGCCTCATTAGACGTATGGAATGACCAGGGCAGTTAATACCACACCATGTTTTGGCTTTTATTTTAATCCGTATTTTCTGTGTGACAAATTGCACGATCACGGATGCGACCTTACACAGGCTAGCTGACATTGGTAAGTTCTGTTTTATGTAGGATAGAGATAATATGGACTGTAACCTTCTTAACTGAATACGGGACCGTTTGACGACAGGTCGGCGGTGAAATTTAAATTTTTTGGTGGCAACTGGTACATCTTTTATTGGACTTTAATAAATGGCGTTCATAATACTAAGGATAGATGGCATAAATTAATGTAAATCGTTAAATAGTAATACATGGGGTATCTTGTGTAAACATTATACTGAGGTAAAGTGGTTAAAGTGATTAAGGTCGTAATGGTGGCGGAAAATCAAGGGATGGAAATGCGTTGAAAAACCGTTTAAAAATGTAGCGTTATTTTAGCTTGGGAAATGCTTTGAAATGCTGCCTGTATTGATACAGAAACTGTCTGTGTATTATAAGCGGAAATGACTTTTTACAATGCAGCAGGTGGAAGGGTGAGAAATCTACACGGAAGGTTAATTGCAGTGATGTTGCACATGGGCGACTTGAAATGCAACATTTTAAGGCAATTTATTTATTTTGTTTGATGCTAATGAACGGAGATGCGTAAATAATAAGTGTGGAACTTACGGATTATGCCTTGAAGATAACCTGGAAGTAAATGTGATGTTGAGAATCTGTAGAAATAACAAAAGAAATAACTGTTATGACAAAGGCATCACTATGTGCATGGTTTAAAAGATACGGAATAACATGCAGAAATGTGATAAGGAATAATGCCTGACTAACATCTTCTATTACTGTATGTTTGCGCCTATAAATGGGTAATGTTAAATGAGGGTGTACGGAATGGGGTTAGTTGTCTGTGTCAGTAAGGATGACAATTTGCAAATGTAAAAGTTGTTCGGATAAGTATATGTGTTTGGTAAGCTCTATGCCAATAAGATTAAGTTGGAACGTACTCAGATACCAAAGTGCAAAGGTAAGCGGAAAATGAGAAGGCGTACATGTAAGACAAATATATGTATATGGTTGGCGGCATCCGGTTTCGGATTTGCCTGTCACTGTGGCAAGCCACAGGACGCCTGCGCCTACAGCGGGACCATGGATGGCTTGCGCTGCACCACCCACAGCTCCAACAACACACCCCATATCCAGTGTAAACCCGAAGGAATAAGACCGGGAGGCATGCGGATGGGAAGCACGTTTCATCAACGGAGCCGGCCCACACTCCTTCACAGGCAAACACAAGCACGCTGTATTTGGGAATCAAGCGCACACAAGGCGGTGGCTGGACCGTAGTCCGATCCACACTGAGTGCATGGAACCGCTCTTTGAGCCTAGCACGGCCACAAGGACAGTGCACCCCGTCCCCTCGAGCAACGACCAACTGTCTCCTGGAGCCAGTATGAACGAGGTAGTGGGTAATAGACAGGTAGGCACCTTGTCAACATGCACATCAAGCGCATCCACACCGGGGATATCAAACAACAGCCAAACACTTGAGAGAGAGAGAAAGAAAAAGAGGAAAACTCGCTTAATGCATAAGGAAACGGTGATATAAACCTTAAGTTAATGAGCATATGAAATAAGTCGTTTACAAACGAATCCAAAATAAGTTCACGAGATGAGAAAGTATACGTTACGGAAATGCTACGAACACAAAAATGTTATGGAAATCGAATACCATTGGCTTAAGCGAGGTGTGCAAGTTAATGGAAGAGAGTACAGGTAGACATTTATATGAGGAAGCAAAGCATTAAGGCAAAATTGAAAACCCACCAACTGAAATAAAGAGACTTAGCATGCAAGCACAAGGTTAGTAAAAAAGAATGCAGCGTATCTACAGACGCTGCGCCGGTTTTTAATACTTCTCTGCAGGACCCGTCGTTGCTTCTGTAGTGGTCCCGAGTGGCTTCGCTCATTGATCACTAGACACTAGACATTTATGGGAGAAAGAACGGCATTAGGACAAAATTGAAAACCCACCACCGGAAATAAAGAGACTTAGCATGCAAGCACGTGGTTAGTAAATCGAATGCAGCGTAACTACAAACGCTGCGCCGGTTCTGCCTATGTTCTCTGCAGAACCCGTCGTCGCTTCGGTAGTAGTCCCGAGTGGCCTCGCTCATGGCTTACTAAGCCTGCCTGACTAAGGCACTCGCGACCGCATGTTCTACAACACCATGCGCTTGATGTTGATGGAGCACAATTCAGCGGTGCTTTCCGCTTCTTCTCTGCATGCACGAGGGCTTTATCCCACATTTCAGCGTCCCATGTATACGTGGGTCATAATAGACATAGAGAGCATGCACTACTATATTATAAATGTATATATACGAAAGTAAGTGTATATATGTGTATATTTATACATATATATGTACAGGATAATAGGTGCATATATGCGTATATACCATTTTCACTTTAAACTGGACATTTTTCAAACAAAACTGGACATTTTGCAAACTAAAGTGGACATTTTGCAAACCAAAGTGGACATTTTGCAAACCAAACTGGACATTTTGCAAACCAAACTGGACATTTTGCAAACCACATTGGACATTTTGCAAACCAAACTGGACATTTTGCAAACCAAAGTGGACATTTTGCAAAACAAATTGGACACGTTGCAATCCAAGTAGCAACTGGCCAATTTGTTGGTAAGAAACGAGCAGTAAGACTGCTGAATGATGTTCAGCATATACATTCTGATGACGCTAATACACCGGCATTGTGTAAGCAGCGGGCTACACTGTAAAACATTTGCTTGATCCTGAGCAGCGACCGAAGTTCTGAACTACGCTCCCCTCTCCCCATTGACAGTCGCCTAGTTGGTGTGCAGTGCCCATACGCATCAACCTGTGTTGGTGTGCGACAAATGAAAAATCGGACTTCCGAATCGTAATTGTGTATCAATCATTTTCTGAGTGGATTGCGATGCGCAATCTCAATGTGCACCGTTATTCTCATTAGAGAGAACCTTGTCCGATTCGGTCAATGGGGCCATGTCGGATGAAGCAGGTAGGCGGTGCCCCAGCTTCGCCCGTCTCTCTATTAGCTTTCGCAACTGCCACGTTATTGTATCAGCGTAGGCTGTAATGACCCCCAGCAAAACCAGTCTTGATCTATAGCCTATTGTTGCAACATATCAACTACTGAGGAGTGGGCCGATTACACGATGTTCAGGCCACATTGTGGTCACGATAATGTAACCGAACTGCGTACGTAACGGGTGATTGTGTAAGCCCTTCTCTTGACATGAGTGCCGTTCGCCATGGTCAAAATCGGTGACCTATTTCCCCTACACCCCCCATAGGCATTCGTGTGTTTTGTCTGGGTGTGTGGACCGACCTATGTAGCGGTACCACTATTGGAGCCGAGCATACGATAATGGTTCCACTCAACACAACTTAGTTTTATTAGCTCCGTGCCACACGAAACGGCCAAAATGAGTGACGAACAACAGGAGAGCTGGTGTCCGACGCGGCGGCACTGCAGGCGAACATCATTTGCGCGAACAGAAATGCTCACAAAACTTGTGCTGGTCGACGGCAAAACTACTCGGGAAGCCGCTGAAGTCGCCGGTGTTAACGCGAGTACGGCAAGGAACATAATTAATGCCTACAAGCGAGAAGGCCCAAATACACAGCGCACCTGCGGTGGAAACAATAGGGAGAAGCTGACTCCCAATGTATTGCAGCGCGTCGAAGAAGCGGTTGAACGGCACTCTGAGGACACGTTGGTGCAGCTGCAGATGCGCCTGAGAGAGAATGGGATAAACCTATCAGTATCCTCTGTCTCCAACACCCTCAGAAGACTAAAGATAAATCTCAAAATGTGTCATTACGAGCTCGACCGAGTCAACGGTGCCACGACAATCGCTAGCCGACAGGCGTACGCTCTCGAGTTCTCGGCACATGCACCTTCTAACAAGGAGAAATGCATCTTCATAGATGAGTGTGTTTTCAACCTTCATCTGAGGCAAACTCAGGCTCGCTCAAGAAGAGGGACGCGCGCGAACGTCGTGTTATCCACAGTCAGAAGTCGCATGGTAACCCTGATTGTTGAACTGAATAACCGAGGCGTCATCCATTCAAAATCATGAAACGACGGCACCTGCAATGATGCGTAGTTCTCAGCGTTCGTCGAGGAACTGGTGGCTGCATAGTGGAGATGAACGGCGCGTGGCTGATCATGGACAATGCCAGGATCCATATGCCTGATGAGCTAAGGAGGATCCTTGGTTAGTCTTATGGCCTGCAGTTCTTGCCGCCCTACTCGTACATGCTAAACCCGGTAGAACACGTCTTTTCAAAGGTGAAAGCGTCGGCGAGACGCCTGCTTATTAACCCCACACCTAAGCAGACGCTGAGTACGGTCATTCTGGACAGCGTTGGGATGGTAACGCAGCAGGACTGCATGAACTGCGTTCTCAATACGATGAGGAACCTGACGAAAGCGACAGCCGGACAACCCTCCGTCAACTGATCTTTGCTATGGTTACTGCCGTATTTTTCATTAACACACCATTTCAATTTCAAAATGTGCGTTTCCAATATTAACAGTTGGCTTAGCGTGTAAGAGCAGGACGGTCACCGAGAATTCGAGAGCGTACGTCTGTCGGCTAGCGATTGTCGTGGCACCGTTGACTCGGTCGAGCTCGTAATGACACATTTTGAGATTTATCTTTAGTCTTCTGAGGGTGTTGGAGACGAAGGATGCTGGTAGGTTTATCCCATTCTCTCTCAGGCGCATCTGCAGCTGCACCAACGTGTCCTCAGAGTGCCGTTCAACCGCTTCTTCGACGCGCTGCAATACATTGGGAGTCAGCTTCTCCCTATTGTTTCCACCGCAGGTGCGCTGTGTATTTGGGCCTTCTCGCTTGTAGGCATTAATTATGTTCCTTGCCGTACTCGCGTTAACACCGGCGACTTCAGCGGCTTCCCGAGTAGTTTTGCCGTCGACCAGCACAAGTTTTGTGAGCATTTCTGTTCGCGCAAATGATGTTCGCCTGCAGCGCCGCCGCGTCGGACACCAGCTCTCCTGTTGTTCGTCACTCATGTTGGCCGGTTCGTGCGGCACGGAGGTAATAAAACTAAGTTGTGTTGAGTGGAACCATTATCGTATGCTCGGCTCCAATAGTTGTACCGCTACATAGGTCGGTCCACACACCCAGACAAAACACACGAATGCCTATGGGGGGTGTAGGGGAAATAGGTCACCGATTTTGACCATGGCGAACGGCACTCATGTCAAGAGAAGGGCTTACACAATCACCCGTTACGTACGCAGTTCGGTTACATTATCGTGACCACAATGTGGCCTGAACATCGTGTAATCGGCCCACTCCTCAGTAGTTGATATGTTGCAACAATAGGCTATAGATCAAGACTGGTTTTGCTGGGGGTCATTACAGCCTACGCTGATACAATAACGTGGCAGTTGCGAAAGCTAATAGAGAGACGGGCGAAGCTGGGACGCGGCCTACCTGCTTCATCCGACATGGCCCCATTGACCGAATCGGACAAGGTTCTCTCTAATGAGAATAACGGTGCACATTGAGATTGCGCATCGCAATCCACTCAGAAAATGATTGATACACAATTACGATTCGGAAGTCCGATTTTTCATTTGTCGCACACCAACACAGGTTGATGCGTATGGGCACTGCACACCAACTAGGCGACTGTCAATGGGGAGAGGGGAGCGTAGTTCAGAACTTCGGTCGCTGCTCAGGATCAAGCAAATGTTTTACAGTGTAGCCCGCTGCTTACACAATGCCGGTGTATTAGCGTCATCAGAATGTATATGCTGAACATCATTCAGCAGTCTTACTGCTCGTTTCTTACCAACAAATTGGCCAGTTGCTACTTGGATTGCAACGTGTCCAATTTGTTTTGCAAAATGTCCACTTTGGTTTGCAAAATGTCCAGTTTGGTTTGAAAAATGTCCAGTTTGGTTTGCAAAATGTCCACTTTAGTTTGCAAAATGTCCAGTTTGGTTTGAAAAATGTCCAGTTTGGTTTGCAAAATGTCCACTTTGGTTTGCAAAATGTCCACTTTAGTTTGCAAAATGTCCAGTTTGGCTTGCAAAATGTCCACTTTAGTTTGCAATATGTCCAGTTTGGTTTGAAAAATGTCCAGTTTAAAGTGAAACTGGTATATATATATGTACGCACATATATATATATATATATATATATATATATATATCTGTGTCCACCCGTCTTAATAAACTTCCTTTGTGGATGTTGGGTGTAAATATGTGTATATATGTATACAAATTTGTTTGGATATTGCACGCATATATATAGATATATATATATGCAATTAGCTAAATTTTACTAAATTTTCCCATGCTTATTTCTTTATTATTGGTGGCTGGCTCCTATAGCTCACTGACGTTAGAGACCGAGCCTCATGAATATAGAAAATCGGCTCTAAGGGATAAATCTTGTGATGTTTAGCAAAGTAATGTGTGTATTTTGTAGGCCGAAATCTGTCAACGGATCTGAAAGATCCCCAGGGTTACTCAGGTAGACCTGGCTCATGCGGGCTTGTTGTAAGCTTTAGAAAAGCTTAGAGGCTTAAAAAATGCTAAACTCTATTTTACTGGTTGTTTATGTGGCTCAGTATCCACGGAAAATGGTATGCTGTGGCCTTCTAACCGTGAGTTAATTACAAGCTCCCCTGAATTCCCATGTAGATATAATATTTCTTGCTGGATTTCTAGCGTTTTCGCGCAAAATCATCCCTTATTTGCATATGTTTGTCATGTATGCTTGCAAAGTTTACTTTTCAGCCACCTGCGCAGTCCGTAGTTGTCGCAGGGTATTACGGGCTAATTAGGGCAGTTCTGGATAGCTATGCCTATCTAGAACATACGCAGCTTCCCTACCTTTTATATTTTCTTTTCTTTTTTCTGCTATCTGCTTGCAAAGCAGAAAGCCATTTTTAGCGAAAAATAAAAATGGCCTTATTCGTAGACCATCATTTAATTGCAAATAACTCGCAAACTACTGCACGTATTGTGTTGCTTTTACGTTCAACATATTCAGGCGCTAAAGCTGGTCCAGAACAGTGTAATTTTGTGCCACTTTATGCGGTATTCTAACTGTAGAATGGCTATTTCTTTTATCTGAGAATAACTCAGGTTGAAAGTTTGCGCCGGAGAGCAATATCAGCGTAAGAAAAGTAGGGCTGTATTTTTTTTAATTGGTATTTTTCTACCGAAGCACGAAGCTTTATTTTCTCTCTTAACAAATTGTTTGTATTTTGTCCGCATTTATCGGAATTGTTTGTAACTTTTCGTATGCCTTATAATCCCTTCACTCATTTCTTCCATGTGCGCACAATTGGGGCAACGGAGTGGCCAATTAATGTGCGATCAATTTAAAGTGCACTTTCGGCGTATTGGATTCTGTTCCAAGGAGAAAAGACACAACTACACCTCCGCGAAGTTTTCACAAAAGAACAAGGAGTTCAATATCGCCCGCAGGAACCAGAAACATGTCAAGGTGGGCGCCTGCGACCCAGTAGCTGTATACCAAACAATGCCAATGCATTTGTAATTGCTGACGATGAACATATACTTATATTTTACCTACTTCCATGCAAGAGCATCGGATTTATGTAAGCATTGATCTGAACCCTTTAGGGTGCAGCCTCTAGCAGGTCTAGAAATATACCTATATATATATATATATATATATATATATATATATATATATATATATATATATATTCATTTGTCGCATATATATGTGCATACCTGTACATTTGGATGCAGCTATTTACACCGGTATATAAGGATACATGCATGCGTACGTGCAACGGATGAGGGTACATGGGATAGCATGCCAAAAAGAGCACTTCCGTACATATATATATATATATATATATATATATATATATATATATATATATTTCATAACCAGTGGTAAACGTGCTCCAGTTTTTGGGCAGTTTACATGTATAACAGAGGTTTTGAGGAGGTTGCTTATTAAAATTATTTGCGTGACAGTGAAGAAAAAGCTGATGGTTGCGAGCACAGCGTTGGCAATGTTAAATAATCCCAATCCCTATATTGTTGGCGGCATGCGGTTTCCGATTAGCCTGTGACTATGGCCAGGCAAAGGACGGGTGCGCGTACAGAGGGACCAATGGATGGCTTGCGCTGCACCATCCACAGTTCCATCCCACACCCCATTTCCGGAGTAAAGCGGAAGGAATAAGACCGGGAGGCATGTGGATGGGAACCATGTGTTATTAAAGGAGCCGGCCCACACGCCTTCACAGGCAACTGCGAAGGGGTATTTGGGGAATCAAGCGCACACAAGGCAGTGGCTGGGCCGTAGTCCGCTCCACACTGACTGCATGGAACCGCTCTTCGAGCCTAGCACGACCACAAGGACCGTGCACCCCGTCCCCTCCAGCAGCGACCAAGTGCTAACTGGAGCCAGTATGAACGAGGTAGTAGGTAATACATAGCTATGCACCTTGTCCACATGCACAACAAGGCAAACCACACGGGGTATAACAAGCAACGGCCATTCACTTTAAACGACAAGCTGAAATAGAATAAATGCGAATTGCATACAGATACGGTGGCAGAACTGTTCCCCAAGTTACCATATGAACTAATTGGCTGAGCGAAGATTCCGCGATAAGTAATAAATGGGCACAATTTAGTTATAAAAGCTGTAAACGCAACGAAATCGTCGAAGATACGGGCAATTAGCGTAAGCAAATTGGCCAGTTATTGGAACATTAATCAAGTATGCAGAAGCAACCGAATGAAGTTGAATGAACTTTATGCAGCCTAAAAAGAGGTAGTTTAAGTGTAAGTTGGTTTAGCCCAACCGCGGTGATGAAGCATCAAGAATGGAACAACAGCCTCAGCATGGGGCATATATATATGTAAATATGTATAGATATATATGTTAGCCTTCACCCACTGGGCCATCACGCACAGGCGTGTTAGTGTTTGTAGGACGGACTGCGGTCTCGCCAACAGACATGCCAGTGATCGATGGAACCGCTGTGATAAGCCTATCGCAGATGGGTACGTTGGCTCGTTCGAAGGAGGTGGATGGGCACCCGCTTGCTTGGAAGAACCCAGGGAGTTTCGTTCTATGGAACGTTACTTCCGTTATGTTGCTCGCGCGGCCTCTCGGCTGCACAGTGCCTCGGAATTTCTCGCACCATATTTGAACGAAGTCATGCAGAATGTTGCGCGGTAGTTTAAAATGATAAGCGTTGATGGCTTCTATGCCATTCACTAACAGGCATAACAAATTGCATTCGCTGTGTACTGACGGAGTAGCGCAAGTGGAACCCAGGACGTGTGTCGTTCTGTATGGAAGAGAGTACATATACATAAAGATGTATATTTACATATATATATATGTCTACCGCACGAACACCGTAAGCACAAGCCGCATCAAAAGCACAAGACAACATTGCATGAAGATAGATGGTGGGTTGCTGAACCTCCGTCGTTTCGGTGCGAGAACTCTAGTCTGTGAGACAACTATCCGTATGTTGCTGTTTGCTGACGACTGTACGTTGTTTTCACACAGCGCGGATGAGTTGCAGCACATGACTAGTACTCTGGCTTCGACAGCGGCCAAATTCGGGCTCACCATCAACACAAGCAAAACTGTCTGTCTCTTTCAGCCTTCACCAGAGGTGCAATCTTCAATATTGCCGCAAATCAGCATTGGTGCTGAAGTATTGGAAACCACCTCCCGCTTCTGCCACCTTGGGAGTGTGATATCGACTGATCAGCAGCTACACGTTGAGTTGCGTATTCGCGTGTTGAAGGCGGCAGCGGCATTCAGGAAGCTTCAGTACCGCGTGTGGAACAACCAGCAGCTTAGCATTGGCACGAAGCTGATGGTGTACAAATCCATGGTACTGTCCGTTCTTCTATACGGCAGTGAAACGTGGACGATGTACCGTCGGTATGTGCGATATCTCAAGCGATTCCATCAGCTGTGTCTGCGACGAATTTTGCGCATCGGTTGGGGCGCCAGAGTCGCAGCCACGAAAGTGTTGCGCCGAAGTGGGATGTATGCAGTGGACGGCATACTTTTACTGCGACACCTGAGATGGCTCGGTCATGTGAGCCGTATGGATTCGGCGCGGATACCAAAACAACTTTTATACGGTCAGCTGAGTATTAGGAAGCGGCACGTGGGGAAACCAAAGTTACGTTACCAGGACATGATTAAAGTGAGCCTCACACGTTCTAATCTTGATTGCAGATCATGGAAATCGAAGGCGGTTGATCGGCGGGCGCGGCGCGATCTAATCACGAAGGCAGTTGCTGAAGTGCGGGAGAAAGCCCTCATGCATGCAGAGAAGACGCGGCAGTTGCGGAAGCGGCAAGCGCCGATGAATTGTACTCCATCGACATCAAGCGCATGGTGCTGTAGAACATGCGGTCGCGAGTGCCTTAGTCAGGCAGGCCTAGTGAGTCATGAGAGAGGTCACTCGGGACCACTGCCGAAGCGACGACGGGTCCCGCATTGAACGTAGGCAGCACCGGCGCAGCGTTTTGTAGGCACGCTGAATTCGATTTACTAACGGCATGCTTGCATGCTAAGTCTCTTTATTTCAGGTAGTGGGTTTTCGGTTCTCCCCTAATGCCTTTCTTTCTCATATAAATGTCTAGTGGGCCATGAGCTATGCCATTAGGGGCCACTACAGAAGCAACGACGGGTCCTGCAGAGAATTACGGCGAGCCGGCACAGCGTTTGTAGGCACGCTGAGTTCGATTTACTAACCGCGTGCTTGCAAGCTAATTCTCTTTATTTCAGGTGGTGGGTTTACAGTTTTTACCTTAATGCTTTTCTTTCTCATATAAATATCTCCCTGTACTCTAATTCATTAACTTGTACACATCGCCTAAGCCAATTGTATTCGATTTCCATAAAATTTTCGCTTTCGTGGCATTCCGTGAACTATACTTTCTGGCCTCGTGCACTTAGCTAGGATTTGTTTGTAAACAACTTATTACATATGCTATTTAATTAAGGTTTATATCACCGTTTCCTTATGCATTAAGCGAGTTTTCCTCTTTTTCTTTCTCTCTCTCTCTAGGGTTTGGCTGTTGTTTGATATCCCCGGTGTGGATGCGCTTGATGTGCATGTTGACAAGGTGCCTACCTGTCTATTACCCACTACCTCGTCCATACTAGCTCCAGGAGACAGTTGGTCGTTGCTGGAGGGGACAGGGTGCACGGTCCTTGTGGCCGTGTCAGGATCAAAGAGTGGTCACATGCAGTCAGTGTGGAGCGGACTACGGTCCAGCCACCGCCTTGTGTGCGCTTGATTCATCAAATACAGCGTGCTTGTGTTTGCCTGTGAAGGAGTGTGGGCCGGTTCCGTTGATGAAACGTGGCTCCCATCCGCATGCCTCCCGGTGTTATTCCTTCGGGTTTACACTGGATATGGGGCGTGTTGTTGGAGCTGTGGGTGGTGCAGCGCAAGCCATCCATGGTCCCGCTGTAGGCGCAGGCGTCCTGTGGCTTGCCACAGTGACAGGCAAATCCGAAACCGGATGCCGCCAACCATATAT
>CALYDF020006583.1:0-13281 GCA_944474145.2 Dicrocoelium dendriticum
GTTGTACAGAATCCATTTCTACTTGCTCTATAATACAATGTAAGTCAGTATAAGTATAAGTGAAACAGTATGCGAAGAGGATGGCACCTTAATCACCAATCTTCAACGACGGTTGGAGCGATATGCCGAACATTTTGGCTCGCAGTTTTCTTGGCCCCCAGCTCCATCTGCTACCTATGACGCTCGCGCTGGGATCAAGTAATCTACCCCAACAGACCTTCCTTTTTCCCAGAAAATCGAGCAGGAGCTCCGGCACATGAAGCATTATAAAGCCCCCGGCCCTGATGGTCTTCCTCCGGCTCTATTTAAAGATGGTGGCGCATCGCTGGTTCGAGAACTCACCGCTTCGTTCTCGAAAATTTAGTCGAAAGAGAAAGTTCCGTCATCTTGGGGTGAATGGATAGTCGTCCCCATCTTCAAAAAGGGCCTGCGCACAATCTGCTCCAACTACAGAGGAATAAGTTTAGTCCCCGTCGTTTGTAAGCTGCTGGTGTCCATCATACTTCGCAGGCTATCCCCAACACGCGAATCGTTGCAACGAGAAGAACAAGCTGGGTTTCGCCCTGGTCGCGGCTGCATCGATCAAATCTTCACACTTCGCCAGATCCTCGAGCTCCGCCATGTGTATCAGAGGCCAACGATTGCTGTGTTCCTGGATATCCGTGCAGGCTTTGATTCTGTCGATCGTACGGCACTGTGGCACTGTTTACTGAGGAATGGTGTCCCCGAAAAGTTCGTCCCCATACCGCGCGCTCTATATAGTCTGACCTCGGGCAGGGTTAGGGCTTATAGCAAGATTTCGCCTACCTTTGTGGTCTCCAGTGGAGTTTGACAAGGATGCCCTATCTCTCCGTTCCTATTCAACTTTGCCATTGAGGATGTCTTGAAGAACGCTCTAGGCCATTCGTTGAATGCTGGCGTTGAGCTCCTCCCAGGTAGTCGAGTTGTTGATTTGGATTATGCTGATGATATCGTCTTGCTGGGTGACGACCCACACGTCGTCCAACTTGCATTAAACCGCTTGGCGATTGAAGCATCAAAGTACGGTATGTACTTTTCGCCACCCAAATGCAAGGCTCTCTTTCAAGGCTGGCAGGTGCCTCTGCCTGTACTCACGCCTGCTGGTGAGACACTAGAGGTTGTGGAGAGCTTTGTCTACTTGGGAAGTTGCATCATTGCTGGCGGGGCTGTTGGAGACGAGATTTCGATGCGCATCTCGAGAGCAGGCCTCGCATTTTCTAGGCTGAGGCATTTGTGGCGTCGCCACGACATTCGTCTCTCCATCAAAGGGCGGGTCTACTGTGCAACTGTTCGTGCTGTACTGTTGTACGGATGCGAGACCTGGCCCATTCGTAAAGATGACTAGTGCAGGCTATCCGTCTTCGAGCACCGCTGTCTGCGGTCCACTGCCCGTGTGTGGTGGCAGCACCACGTAAGCAATTTGGAAGTTAGACAGCGTGTCTTGGGACGTGGAAGCCACTTGCTCGAAGAGCTCATATCACTGCATCAACTGCGGTGGTTGGGACACGTATTGCGCATGCCTGTCCAGCGTTACCCCCGACGTGCGTTGTTTGCACTTGCTGGACAGGGCTGGAAGAGACGGTCTGGTGGTCAGCCTACAACATGGAGAAGCCGCATGAAAAAGCTGACGAAACAGTTGGCCTCGGCCGGTTGTTGTCGACTACCTGGTTGGGGTTCGAGAGATGCGGATAGTGGCTGGTTGAAGACCTTGGAAGCCATGGCTCAAGATCGATGTTAATGGCGGACGTGTGCATCGGTTTGTTGCGGTGTCCCTTCTTCCTCCCCCTAAAAGAAACAAGCTGAAAAAATGTCAAAAACGGTGAGTGGCAAAATGGACAAAAAAGCAGTTCCGGTTTCTCTTCTCTTATTATTCATATTGTTTTCCTATTCTGCCATGATTCTGATGCACAATATCAGTACCACAGATTGTGTATCATATATATATATATATATATATATATATATATATATATATATATATATATATATATATATATATGTAACGAAAAGGTATCCGATAGGACACGGTAGACTCGAACGCGGCCTGTAGTGTTCGAGTACAGAGAACGTAGGATGTTCACATACTTCATGGGAACAGCTCTTCGCGCAAGTATTTCGATCATGATCGATTGATAGACTGAATCGAACGCACCCTTGAAATCGAGGAACACAGCTATTGTCGGTCTGCGGTATGCGTGGCGCTGCTCTAGCACCTGCCGTAAAGTGAATATATGGTCTATGCAGCCACCTCCTGAGTGGAAACTTGCTTGCTCCTCCCTAATGCGAGATTCCCGTTCCGCAGTGAGGCGACAAACGATAATCGAGGTCAGCACTTTTGTCACAACTGGCGTTAGGCTAATACCCCTGTGGTTAGAAGAGTCTGTACGACTGCCCTTCTTTTATATTGCCACCATAATCGATTCACCCCAATTAGCCGGCACACTTCCTTCCAGATACGTACGAATAAGGAGGTTAGTGCCCTGCAGAAGACCACACCTCCATCCTTAAATAGTGAGGTGGGAAGGAATCCGAGCCGGCGGCACGAAAACGATTGAGGGCTGTGCTCGCGTTTCGGACCTCGGCCACCGACGGAAGCACTAACCTAATCGTCCATGGCTCGTCCTGCATCACGTGAGTAGGAAGAGGTTCGGGAGCAGGCGGACAGCTGAACTGATCCTGAAAGTGTTCCACCCAACGAGCCATACGGCGCTTCTTATTGTGTATCAGCGCATCCGCGCTGTCTCTGATAGTCTCACTGACGCCTGGTTTTCTGGGACCAGTCGTGAGGATCAGCTGGAAGAGCTTGCGGTAATTGCCTACTGCTCCTGCCTCCCAAATATTGAGCCCGACTGGTCCACCAGGCTTCATTGTCAGCAGGCAGGCTCCGCTTTAGTTCATGTTTAATAGCCCGTCTAGTAACATTGTGTTCACAACCAGCTGGGAGGTGTCTTTTAAATTCCAACAGGTTCATCGACCTCTCGGATATCCGCTGACGGGTGCGGTGACGATGGATAGTGCCACAAGCAGATGCTCCTGCGTCGTGCATGGCGGCCGAGATCCCATTCCACTGAAGTTCAGCGTCATTAGGAAAGGACAGCGAGAGTTCGGTATGCAGTGCGTCTTGTTAGACTTGCCTGAGCGAGGGCTGAGACAATTTCTCAGTTGCCAATCGGAGGAGACGCTTGGTGCGCCTCCCAGTAAAGTTCATGGAGAAACGACAGCGTACCAAGGCATGATCACAGTCGACACAGGTACTCAAGTACGAGCGGCAATCCAGGATGGAACCACGCCACCTGTAACTTATGGCAATGTGGTCAATTTGGGTCCATCGCTGACCAGCTACAGGTGGACGCCAAGTGGGGCACTTCGGCGCCCACTGTGTTCAAAAGCAGTGCTACTAAGAAACAACTGGTGCTCCGCACACAGTTGCAGCAGACGCTCACCGTTGTCAGTCCGTTCGGAGTTAAGCCCATAATTACCACCCAGATGAGCTTCTGAAGAACTCACAAGCCCTACTTGTGCGTTCATATCCCCTGCAAGTACTATAATATCTGAACTAGTGACACTACGTACTAGTGCCTTCAGTTCGTGATGGAATGTGTTTTTGACAGCATTAGAACTGCAGTCGGTGGGAGCATAAGTGGAAATCACAAACAAACAGCGTTTTGTATTACTTCGTGAATCCACCTTAGCTTATGTCGCCAAACGGGCTGCACATAAACGGCTGTTCACCGGAATGCAATCAATCAACGATGCCTCAGCCTTGCAGCTGAGAAGGATACCTATACCAGCTTGACCCCTGAGTGCTGCATCGGCGTCTCCGGATGCGTGCAACCAATAACGAGAGGATAAGCCGGGTACAGTCAATTCAATAACCCCGTTAGGGTCATTGATTCTAGTTTAAAACACACAACACATCAGTACCCAGTGTGTCCAAGGTGCGTGCGATTGCAGCCTGTTAGCCTGTTTCTCTTAAAGTGCGAACGTTGAATGTCGCCATGGAAACGGGCCAGCGTGAGCTTATAAGGGACTTTTGCCGATTGGCGTCCGATAGGTGCGGTGGGATGGTGGCTGCAGTTGGTTCCATTAAAGTGGCACTTTGGTTGCTGTCAATTAAACTGGGAATTGTAGAAGGAAGGTTAGTAATGGGGGCCGGGATGGTAGTAAGAGAAAATGGTGGAAAAGAAGGCGCCAGCAGTAGCATGTTATCGCTTATCCGCCCTGCTGTATGCAGCAGATAAGGCGACCCTTGATAATCTGCGCGACAGCATGTGCAGGATGAAGTTTATGTTTGAAGAAAATGTCATGGTTGCATGTGGGCTGAGATGCTGCCAGGGCGCCCAGATCGAGAGAGGAGGACGATTAGGGTCGTCATCCAAAGCATTTGGCTCAGAAGCCTGTCCGCAAGGTAGCGGGGAGGTGACAGTGATTTAGTTTTACAGGAATGGACGCCATCCCATTTCAAACCCCCAACCTGGAGGACCAGGAGACTGTTTGTTTGAACTCTCACCATTGACCAAACTGGTAGGAGTAGCTCACAAGATGCTCAGATGCACCACTCAGTATCGCTCAATGGGTCAATGAGGTACGCAAACCGTCGCACAACGTTAAGGTCCAGCCTCGTTGCGACGGGGTTGTTGAACTAACTGCGTCCGGCTTATCCTCTCCTCATTGGTTGCACGCATCCGGAGACGCCGATGCAGTACTCACAGGTCAAAACTAGTGTAGGTATCATTCTAACCTCCATGTCTGAACCATTGTTGGTCGATTGGATTCCGGTGAACAGCTGGTCTGACGACATTAGCTAAGATGGATTCACGAAGTAATACAAAACGCTGTTTGTTTGTGATTTCCACTTATGCTCCCACCGACTGCAGTTCTAATGCTGTCAAAAACACATTCCATCACGAACTGAAGGCGCTAGTACGTAGTGTCACTAGTTCAGATATTATAGTACTTGCAGGGGATATGAACGCACAAGTAGGGCGTCTGAGCTCTTCAGAAGCTCAGCTGGGTGGTAATTATGGGCTTAACTCCGAACGGACTGACAACGGTGAGCGTCTGCTGCAACTGTGTGCGGAGCACCAGTTGTTTCTTAGTAGCACTGCTTTTGGACACAGTGGGCGCCGAAGTGCCCCACTTGGCGTCCACCTGTAGCTGGCCAGCGATGGACCCAAATTGACCACATTGCCATAAGTTACAGGTGGCGTGGTTCCATCCTGGATTGCCGCTCGTACTTGAGTACCTGTGTCGACTGTGATCATGCCTTGGTACGCTGTCGTTTCTCCATGAACTTTACTGGGAGGCGCACCAAGCGTCTCCTCCGATTGGCAACTGAGAAATTGTCTCAGCCCTCGCTCAGGCAAGTGTAACAAGACGCAGTGCGTACCGGACTTTCGCTGTCCTTACCTAAGGACAATGAGCTCCAGTGGAATGGAATCTCGGCCGTCATGCACAAAGCAGGAGCATCTGCTTCTGTCACTAGCAATCTTTCCCGCACCCGTCAGCGGATATCTGAGAGGTCGGTAAACCTGTTGGAATCTAGAAGAAAGCTTCCGGCTAGCTCTGAGCACGATGGGACCAGACGGGCTATTAGGCATGAACTAAAGCGAAGCCTAAGTACTGACAAGGAAGCCTGGTGGACCAGTAGGGCTCAATAAATGGGAGGCAGGAGCAGTAGGCAATTACCGCAAGCTCTTCCAGCTGATCCTCACGACTGGTCCCAGAAAACCAGGCGTCAGTGAGACTATCAGAGACAGCGCGGGTGCGCTGATACACAATAAGAAGCCGTATGGCTCGTTGGGCGGAACACTTTCAAGATCAGTTCAGCTGTCCGCCTACTCAGGTGATGCAGGACGAGCCATGGACGATTAGGTTAGTGCTTCCGTCAGTGGCTGAGGTCCGAAACGCGAGCATAGCCCTCAATCGTTTTCGTGCCACTGGCCCGGATTCCTTCCCACCTCACTATTTAAGGATGGAGGTGTGGTCCTCTGCAAAGCACTGACCTCTCTATTCGTAAGTATCTGGAACGGTGTGCCGGCTAATTGGAGTGAATCGATTATAGTGACAATATAAAAGAAGGGCAGTCGTACAGACTCTTCTAACCACAGGGGTATTAGCCTAACGCCAGTTGTGACAAAATTACTGGCCTCAATTTTCATTCGTCGTCTCACTGTGGAACGAGAATTTCGGATTAGGAAAAAGCAAGCAAGTTTCCACTCAGGAGGTGGCTGCATAGACCATATATTCACTTTGCGGCAGGTGCTAGAGCAGCGCCACGCATACCGCAGAACGACAATAGCTGCGTTCCTCGATTTCAAGGGTGCGTTCGATTCAGTCTATCAATCGATCATGATCGAAATACTTGCGCGAAAAGCTGTTCCCATGAAGTATGTGAACATCCTACGTGCTCTAGACTCGAACACTACAGGCCGCGTCCGAGTCTACCGTGGCCTATCGGATAAGTTTACGACCACAAGTGACGTTCGTCAGGGAGGTCCGATTTCCCCGCTTTTGCTAAATTTTGTCGTGGATTCTATCATGGAGTGTTCTCTTGCGGAATCTCATGATGGAGGTATTGTGGTCCTGTCTCTTGAAAGGTTAGTTGATCTTGATTATGCGGTTTATATCGTTTTGCTTTTAGACGATGTTGCGGAGGCACAAGCAACCCTGAATAGCCTGTCTAGCATGCGCCTTGGACTTTCAAAGTGCAAAGTGTTTCTGCAGAACCACCAGCCACTTTATGACCCCTTGACCCTTGCTAACGAGGAACTCGAAGTGGTTGATTAATTCACTTATCTTGCAGCTGCATCAACAATGATGCGCGCATAAAAACTGACGTCAGCTCACACTTTGCGAAAGCGAGAAATGCCTTCTTGAACCTGCAACATCTTTGGCGACAGAAGGTCGTGGACACAAGGCCACAATGAGAGCCATTCTGCTCTACGGTAGTGAGATTTGGCCCCTTCGGTCTGAACGTCTGGGGCGCCCTCATCTCTTTGATCATCGTTGTCTGCGAAGCATTGCTGGTGTCAGATGGCACCAGCGCGTCCGCAACGATGATGTGAGTAGGCGAGTACTAGGTAGTGGTAATCATGCTAGCTTTCTAGAACAACAGATAGCACTGAATAAGTTGCGTTGGCTCGGGCACATGTTACGTATGCCTAGTAACCGCTTGTCGAGGAGGGCCTTGTTTAGTCTGCCAAGTGTAGGATGGCACAAGACTCGAGGTGGACAGAAGTTGACTTGGCAGCGGGAAATGAAGTCACTGACGACTAAACTGGGTGCCATTGGTCCGTCTCGCTTTCCAGGCTGGATTCTACGTGAATCGCCTAGTGCTTAGCTCGTGACTACAGGACATGGCTCACAACAGACACCAGAGGCGCGTCTGCTGTCGTCTCCTAATCGGATTGCCTGTTTAAAGTGTGTTTGTTGCTGAGTTATCTGCGGGGTAATGGCTGACTGTGACGCGTGGCAGTGAAAGCCGCAATGAAGCTGTTTCGCTGATGCGGCCTTATCTTTGCACGACAGCCAACTGTTTGTGATGGTATGTTGTCTATACAAAGTGTAGGCGCCTTTGTCCTGAATATTTGCTTAGGGAATTAAGGTTTTCAGGTAAATCCACCTTCTCTCCCTCTTGTCATTCTTTATTCTTCTAGTCAGCATAGTTGTATGGCAGCGAAGCATCAGTTCAAATGGCTGATTTGTTGCTGTTGTTGATGTGATCATGAGGGTATCGGTTGTCATGCTAGCTCAGGTCAGGTCAGGTACAACGGACGAAAGAGGCTCTCGCCTAACGAGCGTTCTGTTTCTTGTGCCGGTAAGTGAAACGGTCCCCCGCACTTCGACTTTGGATTGAATTCTTGCTTCTGCAAAGGAATGAAGGAAGTACAAGAGCAATCTTTGCACTTGCATGTCAGCATAGAAATACACTACATATTCCAGTGCAATTACAACATATCTGGGATAAGGTCAGACCAACACTCATCCAGGCCTCCTTTGAAGGCTTCTACAGACCCACTTTCCACAAAGGCAGAGGTTTATTCCAGAGGTTAACTACCCGGTTTGTACAAATTTTGCCCAGATGTCCAAACGAGCTCTATGTCGTTTGAGCTTTAGGCGATGCCCGCGCAGGTGGTCCAATATAGCTAACTCAAACAGATGGGTGGGATTAATACCACTAAGTCCCTTAATGGTCTTAAACGTCTCATCAAATCCCCTCTCAACCTACGCCGTTCCAAAGAAAATAATCCCAAGCTAGTTAGACGATCTTCGTACGACTTCCCTCGTTGACCCTCAAGCACCCTCGTCGCATGCTTCTGACTCTTCCATACACATGGCGTCACTACGGAGGTACGGTGCCCAGGCCTGTACACAATACTCCATGTCGCCTAACCACTGCTTTATATAAAGGCACAAATACTTCTGCGTTAGTGTTACTCAGCGCCCTCCTAAGACGAAATAACTTGTCGGGCTTTATTTGCAGCATGGCAACACTGTGTCGAAGGCTTAAAATTGTTCACTACGATGACACCTAGATCGCGGGCTTCATCAGTACACCGCAAGGATAGAGATCCTGCAGGAGACTGAACTGCAAACCCGCTACCAGTACTGGTCAATAGTTGACATTTATTGGCATTCAGTAGATCCCATTGGCTCGACCAATTCACCACAGTGATGATGTTCTGAGTCAATGTGGCTCGGTTTACCCTAGTGACTAGTTTTAAGTCATTTTTGAAGATATAGCAGGGATCCTCAAGAAGAAGAGCCAGGTCATTTATAAATATAAAACAATGGACCCAGTACCGAACCTTGGGGGACACCGCTGTAGGCAAGACCCACAATAGAACTCGCTTTCCCAACCCTGACTCTGAATGTCCTTCCAGGTAAGTATATAGAAAGCTCTATTTAGATTGTGCTCAGTCAAGTGCTCACAGATTCTACTTCTTATAAGGTTTTCCTAACACTTCAACATGATGCTGGTCAAACTAACAGGTCTATAATTAAGAGGCATCGACTTAGAACCTCCTAATGGATGGCAACAATGGTCGCCTCCTTCCAATCACGTGGCAACTTGCCTTCTTGAAGACTGGTTGAATAACTCCGTGACAGGATACTGAAGGACATTAGTCAGTGGCTTAACTATGGCGAGATGTACACTGTCAGGGCCAGCGGATTTATAAGGGTTCAGTAACTGCACGAGCCCACTTTTGAGTAAAAGCCACCTCTGTTCCAAAGTGGCCTGGGCCTGTTCAGGGATCCAAATGATTTGAAGGGCTCGATCGCACGGCTTCCTAAAATCAATACGATTTAAATCCCTTCCCATTCGACGGTTCTCTGCAAGCCTCGGTGTGTTCAGAGAAAAGGTCAAAAGGCAATGATCACTTTTACCTATGGGTGGCTCCATGCGTAGGTCAATCAAGTGACCATGTCTGGTGAACACGATATCAAGAGTTGAAGGGGTACTCAAAGTACGACTCCTGGTTGAAATGAAAAATAATGAAATGTGTCAGCTTATCCGCCGTAACGGCGCTTCGCTGCCGCGCGACCACCACCAGTCGCGCGCGGGCTGAGTATACCGCGAGGACGCCCACCCCTACGCGGATTCGAACCGGTGACCTTATGGTTGGAAAGCAAACGTGCCAACCACTCGGCCACCGGCCGACTCCTGGTTGGGACTTTGACGTATTGCTTGAATGCATTATCGTGCATCCAATCCACCAATTCTTTCTCCAGGGTACCCGCCCTGTTTCCAGCATGCTTCTTAGCAGCATAGAGAAGGTTCGGGTCACCAACAATCAGGAAATTAGGTGCGGCCATCGCCGTCTGTCTTAATAACGTACCGAGATCCTAGTCCTCTTCTCCAGTATAGGATGGGTTACGATAGACATGCTATAATCTCCAATCTACCCCATGCCCTTAGAAAGCAGGATACCACCAGAACGTTAGCAGAACTCATGGTAAATGGAGCCTCCCAGTGTTTATAATGTCACTTTATAAGCAAGAGGACTCTACCAGTCTGATACCCGGGCTCTGTAGCCCCCGAACGCCTACTTAGTTTGGGGATGCAGTCAATGCACTATCGAAGGATTAGAGGGACCTAATCCTAACCTACCGTATTTTGACTGGGAAGGTTGGCCCTGATTTGTCCATGCTATTTAGTCCTGCTAGATTATCTGGTCTCCGCGGGCATTGTATGAAGCTGGACAAACCGCCTGTTGTGTATTCTGTCAGCATTCTTGACCTAGTCTAAACAGACAGGTGCACACAACCCCAGACACACACACACAAAGCGTCCAATTATCTGCTTCCCTATTGGTTCATCATTCTCCTTTCAACACCTTAATGTACTCACCCAGTTAGACATTGATCAGATTACGGGTTTCACGGGTTTGAGCAGAACGAGTAAGCGTAGCTTTTCGGTGGTTCTGCCTCGGGATCTAACGGCAAGGTCCTGATCTCGTCGGTAGGTACCAGATGTTGTGGGTCTCGACGCAGTAGTGGTGCTCAGCACAAGTATTCAGCGAGTTGACTGTGGGAACGTGGATACCTGGAACAAGAGAGTGGTGTAGGTAAATTCGGCAAAGTTGGATAGAAGCAGAATGATAGAAGCGCCGAGTGTTAGCTTGGCAAATGGCCAGATCTTAGCAACGTGGAAGACCAGCGAGGTAAGAGCCAAGCGTCTAGGCGCTGTTTGAAGGCCTCCGTATTGGGCGCTGAGACAACAACTTCAGGGAGGGCGTTCCAAGCGAAGGCAATACGCACACTGAAACTGTTTCTTCGGCACAGAAGGCGACTGCAACGAGTCATCAGTTTGAGTGAGTGCCCTCGAAGATGATCTGTACGGGCGCGGACCAGCAATCCTGCGTTTGGGTGCCTGTTATTAGTCAGGACGGAATAAGCTAAGGTCGCCACGAAGCCTGCGATATTTCAACGGGAAGAGGTTAAGGGCCGCCAGACGCTCCTCATACGAGAAGTGGGATAGTCCGTCCACTCTCTTAGTGGCTCTGCGCTGTACAGTTTCCAGCATGGCCTCGTCCTTCTTCAGGTACGGCGGCTGGACAAGTATGTTGTACTCCAGCAGCGAACGTACTATAGTGCTATAGAGACGGACAAATGTCTCTCTAGGGAAAGACCCTAGTGCACGTCCAAGGAGGGCCAGGCGAACGCTAGCCTTTCGCGCCAGTGTAGCTACATTGGCGCTCGGGCTCAGGTCGGCGGATATTATGGTTCCCAGGTCGCGTTGCTGGGATGTGGCTTTAAGATGCACACCGCCGATATTGTACGGATTAGCCACACCTTGCCCAATGTGCATGACTTTGCACTTGTCGATGTTAAACGGGAGCGAATTTTTCGAGGCCCAAGAATAAGCAGCATGGATATCTGTCTGGGGAAGTGCCTGATCACTTGGCCTGCGGATAGGTCGCCATATCTTAGCGTCGTCCGCATAAAGCAGTATGTGGCTGCTGATACAGGATGGGAGGTCGTTGATGAACAAATTGAACAGCAGGGGCCCGAGGATGGATCCCTGGGGCACCCCGGTCGTTGCAGCCAGAGCGTTGGAGAGTGCGCCGTTTACACGAACTCGGTAGGTGCGGCCAGACAGGTAGGTACTTAGCCAGCAGATTGTTTGCTGGTCGATCCCCAAACTCGGCAGTTTATTCAACAGCAGTGCGTGATTGACCCGGTCGAAGGCTTTTGAGAAATCCACGTAAACCACGTCAGTTGGAGTATGATTGCCTGCCTCTGCAGTCCAGGAATCAAGGGCTGCGAGAAGATTCGTGGTGCACGAGTGAGCCCTGCGGAACCCGTGCTGTTCCGGGGCTATTAAGGACAGACTTTCTAAATGGCAGCGCAATAAATCGTCTATGATACTCTCCATTACTTTGGAGGCAGTGGGAAGCAGTGCTATCGGGCGATAATTAGAGGGGTTTGTCCTGTCACCACCCTTGTATATCGGCGTTATGACCCCTTGCTTCCAAGCATTCGGGTATTCGGCACTGGTGTAGGAGCGGCTGTACAGCAAGGCAAGCGGCTCGGCCAGTACCGTAGCGCACTCACGTAGAAAAATGGGAGGGATCCCATCCAAACCCGGCGATTTGTCTGTCCTTAATTTTTTAATTTCTCCAGGACCTTCTCTGATGTAAACTGCACGGGATGTCTGGCAGCGATGGGGGTAAAGTTAGCGCCTTACATTGTACTGCGTGCGAAGGTGCCGAAAACGGACTCGTACTGAGTCTTCAGCAATTCCGCAGCTTCCTTGTCCGACGTTGTGGTATTGCCTACGGGTCTGAGCAGGCTGTCAACGGCAGCGCGCGATTTAGTGAGAGACGCTATATGCTTAAAGAAGACCTTGGGGTTATCGGCGAAGCTTTTAGCGAGAGAGAGCTGGTACACTTTTCTGTCCTGGCGAACAGCTGCTATACAGGAATTTCGCACTCTACAGTATTGTGCTCGCGAATCAGAGTCGCCAAAAAGTAAGAATCTGTCCCAGAGAGCCTTCTTCTCCCTGATCAGCCTAAGCGTAGCAGGCTGAAGTTGCCTGTGGCGTTTCGGCGCATAAGCGCGCACTGTGGGGACGTGTGCCCTAATTGCGTCGTGGATGTGAGCGGCGATGTAGTTCCAATGGTCGTCGACTGTGGGGGGTTTGTGCTGCCAGGGACCAGTCGACTCGTGAGAGGAAATCTTTGATCGCGTCATAGTCCGCTCGACGAAAGTTAAGCCTGATGGGCAGTGCTTTAGCGTTGAGCGTGACGTTCGCCACCACACGAAAACTGATAACTGCATGATCACTTGCACCAACTGGGGCGCTCAAATTAACGTTGTCAATTAGATGTGGCTCGTTGGTGAGCAGCAAGTCGAGTTCCGACGGGTTTTGACCGTCTCGACACCGAGTGTACTGCTGTACGTGTTCGGTTAGGCCATGTTCTAGAACACTGGCAACACGAAACTGTACGGGAGAAAGTAAGAATTGCCTTGGGAATTCCCTATTTTAGCGATTAATCGATTATTAACGATTATCGTATCGATTTCGAACGTTCCGGAATGTTCTTCTTCTACACGTGACTAAAAGCCACCTGACACCTCGGCAAAAGATATGGGGAACCACTAACCTTGGCAGCTGACCTTTCAATTCTAGGAGTCGAAGGTCAGTAGAGACTTATAAATACAGCCAAGGTCCGCAGTCGTTCAAGTTCAAGTTCAAGTGGGACTGGAACGATAGGATGAATCCCGTAAGTGTTCCTTCTTGAGCGGGTCGTC
>CALYDF020006584.1:0-13275 GCA_944474145.2 Dicrocoelium dendriticum
TGAATATCCTTTTGGTGAATATCATTTATCCTAGCGGAGTTAGCAGGATTTAGCCCCTGAAGTTGATGGGGAGCGTGTGCTTCCAAACTTGTGAAGCCAATGGAAGTGGGGGTACTATAGGACTCTCACCGCTAAATCAACATGCAGCAACTTTTCCTTCCGAACAAATGTCCCGGCATACTGCGCATTGAGCGGACAGGCATTATCATGCTCATTGTCGGCAGTGGCGCCTTCGCTGCTAACTGACAGTGATATAGGTGAACACACCTTACGATGTCGTTTGACGTAGGCTAAGAATCGCTTGGCAGTTGCGGGAGTTGAGTTAGCCAACCCCAGCTCATAGCCATCAAGTCGCATGTAAAGGACTACTGCAACCGTGTTGCGATTCACCATGACGCAAAACATTACATTCCTACGGAACTGTCCGGTAGATCCGCCAACCTCGCACCCGTCTACTCAATGCGTGGTGTGTAACTGGGTCCAACCATGATGGAATTGCTTTGGCAACCATCTTCTCTAAAAATGGGTGGTGGTTAGGGATATATTAAAGTGGAAAGACGCAAACGTGTTCCAGGCCGTCTGTACATCAGCGTCGGGCAAAGTGATGCTTAGGGAACTTACCGCATTGGCTCTACTGGACTGATAGTCCGCCTGCCAAATGTTCGGAGTACGGACGTGAATTAATGCCGCTAATGAGAGCAGGACAAACACCCATGGTCACTGGATCCCAAAGGGAGCCATACTCTAGGTCTCACCCAGGCAACCGACTTTGCGAAAACTTGGTCCAAGAGCACAAAAACATGTTCCTCCATGCACCTGTTGGACCAATTGGCAAATTGGTGTAAGGTACCTTCGATCAAGTCGACAAGCTCGGCAACCCATATTTTGTCGCTGTCTCATAAGTTATGCCATTTTACTTCAGTGACGATGAAGTCCCCATTATCAGTTATCTGTACGCAGCTTGAGTGCGGATGAAATGGACGGAACTGCTGAAAGTGTTAACAGGGCTTTTATACAGCAAGAACTATAAATTGCGTTGACTCAGTACAGATTTTAACCGCAAGTGCATCGACACACCCATCCGCTGAGTTAAAAACAGGTGTTTCCGATATGTGTCTACCACCTCCGCGGCGACCTGAGGAGCGGTAAAGTAACAGTACGGCACAGCCCTAAACGTAGCATCCACTGTCCATGACGCCAGAAGACAACCATTTTTCAGTGAATGCGAGTGCGTCAGGATGGGTTTTGTCGATTAGCGCCACAAACTTCGCACACCTTCTTTAGCAGGCTACGCATATTAACGAGAACTAAGCGAGAACGTCCGTTATGGAGCGCCGCTTGTCGTGTGCTACCAGACTGGGCTCTAGTAGAGTGGAAGTATACCACCGGCTCACCACCGGCACACCCGCTAAACATAAACCTTTCTCGCCAGCTTCTTTATGCGCTTGACGGTTGCTAATGGCTACCTTAAGCTTTATCCTATGTGCTTAAGGTAGATCCGGCTGTTTACTCACTCCGGAACACTTTATTTTAAAAGTCGAAGCGCAAATTAATCTGACGCGTCTTCGGTGTACACAGGACCGCGCGCAGTAGATGAGGCTTAGTTTTAGGACTGTCACCCGATAGGTTCCCAAGCCAATTTATTTTTCGAATAGTACTTCTAGGAAACCCAAATGGAAGTAGTTTAGAAACGCAGTTTGAACCAGTGAAGATGAGCAAGCATGCGATCTTTCCGAAGGGTCGCACAGGGCTCCGCGATATTCCTAAAGATAGCGTTGCTGTCCGTAATAGCAGCACTACGACGAAGGGCCTTCAGTGCCTTTGTCCCTGTAGCCGTGGCCGGGGCAGCGCCCGATTTATTATGTATAGTAGGAACAGTAGGTGCACGTGATAAATATGCCGGCAGTTGGATGAAAGAACTTTCTGCCTTCTTTACAAGGGAAGGAAAATCCACATAGCCCACCAATAATTCTTACAGCTTGGGGTTGGTTGTACTGACCGGGTTCTTTAGCATGGGCTACTTGTTCTTCGAGGTAAGTTAGCCTGTAACATCTCCCTACTCACAGCCGTATTCAATATAACGTCAGGATGTTTGCCATCAGGCTCCGCCTCAAGATTTGGTGAATCCATCGAGGCTGCACCATTTATGCGGTTGTCTTAACGCATACTTTTTCCGAGAACTCTAGCAGGTTCAAGGCTTACGACGATTTGTGCAATCTCCTCTGCTAAATAACTAAACAAGTATGAATGGTACCACATTATCCGCCAATGTTTCAAGTTGATAACTTGCTACCAAACAATATATTTTGTGCTGTTTCCAGTCAAAGCAGTTATAAGGTAAATTATCGCGGTTTGCTAGTAGGACATTCTGCTGTCTATCCAAAACATTGCAAGCCTCATGGAACCAATGACTGCAGAGGTCACGTTGCATTTCATCCAATACGCTTACATGTGTGTGAGAGCGGTGTGAATATATGTTTATTGCTCGCACGTACGAATGCCCAGGCTTTGTTCGTGTACAGCTAAATTGGTTGCACGCGACCACCTGGAAATTCATCTGGCTACTTCCGGCGACCTTTGTGCTCCTCGCATTCTTTTGGTTGCGAAATTTGCGCAGTGCCCTAGATGGACACATCTCTGAATGCAAGATCCAATACACCAAGAGCTTCCCTGTAAATTCTTTGGACTATTTCGGTAAGCACCGTTGTCCCATTTAATGGTGGTTCATGGAAAGAAACAAGAGCGTCTAAATTAAAAACGACAAGAAAATGACAAAATAATTTCCAGCAATGCTAATAAACATAAACCGCGTTTGTTAGGGCGCAGTGCTTAACTAACAGGTACAAAATAATGAAAAATACGACCAAGATATCCTTGCGTTAAACTTGGTCTCGATCACTATAATTCAAACTGAGTAAATCCCAGGATATAATAACTTGTTCTAATGCTGGAATATTGCGAAAAGTAGTACAAGAATAAGCTACTCAAAACAAGTTTTGTCCGCTTATTGTGATATTATACCTTGACCGCGCGAAGTTAGAAACTGTGCGTTTTCGTCTTTTTGTTGCATATTTGGATATATAGCTACTATTCTTTAGAGTAGTTAGGCACGTTGCTTAGATATTTTGACGTGCTATTCGTTAAGGTGCTTAGATCATATATACAACAAAACAGTGTTCCTGGAACACGAAATATGAAGCTGTGCTATTTCGTAATTACTAACGAAAATGGAATGAAAAGTAAAGCCGCCGGAGCCAAAATCCGGAGCAAACATAGAAGTACTCATTCGAATACCGCAGTTTCTGTCGATCACAGCTCTGCCTAATGCACCTCAAAAGCGGTTAAGGCAAGCAAACGTCCTGCTGCAAAAGGCAACCTGAATAAACTGCGCCCCTGCAATGTTCTTCTTATAGACCCACTGAAAGATGCACTTAACGAAATCAGTGCACTCTCAACCGAAAAGGCCGAGCTTAAAAAGGAAATGGCCGTTACCAAAACGGACGTAGCAAAACTTATGCCATTGGTCCAACCCGCAGGAATAAGTAAAAATGACAATGCTGATGAGCTCAAAGATGCCGGCGCCTATCTTACTACCATCACTAATGAGATAACCGGGAGCACCCGTCGTGCCCGAAACGTGATCAGCTTCAACGTTCCTGACAAAAGTCCTTTGGGGAAAGTCTCTAGCTTACTTACGTCTATATGTAACATCCATCCTAACACTGGCGTGAGTAAACGGCTCAGAAAATCGAAGAGCAGTCGTATTTGCCCTATTCTTATCGCCTTCGAAACAAGAACTGGCTACACGCTTCATAGCAAATATATTTATCTTACGAACAAAAACATACATTGGGCCTATTCTTATCAAGCCTGATCTAACTCCCCTGCAAAGATCTTTCCTACCTGATACTAATAACAAAGCAAGACAAAAGCCACACGATTCATCGCCGATTGCCAGAGCTACTGCTTGCTCTACGACAAGCACTAACGTGAATCTGGACCTAACCCCCTGCGTCACGTGTCCGCGATAGCAGTACAACCTGACTTAAGCCCCACAGCCCTAATAGATAAAAAGTCAACCACCGTTCTAGACTCGTCCCAGCTAACGATACAAGAAGATGGGTCAATGCATAGAGCCTCCGACATGAGCGACACAGATTCCAAATCGATCAATGTAGACTTCCTGCTGATTAACTACCTTCCCTCCCCCTCGTGCAAAGCGGAAACCACCCACGCAGCACAACAGACTACCAACAAAGGTCAGCAGCAGAAACACAGCACGCCTCGTATTACGAAGCAATACACGCTGATACATCACCTTAACAATGATAACCGTACCAAAGCAATGTCCTCGTGGCACAAGCGCATAGCTGAAAAGCACCAAGCAACATCTGTATAGTGACTGACAGAGAGCGTTATAACCACTGCGAATAGGACCTCAGCAAGATTGCTCACGGCCAGGTTACAACCGTTATAAATCAGCAAACCTGTCCGATGACACGAACAGAGGAATGGAACACTGATCGTAGATAGGGATTGGACGACTGATGCAAAGCCCACACAACACTCAAAGGCGGCACAACATCACCAAAACCAGAAGACGAACGAAATTCAAAGATGAGTATATATCTTGTCGTGTCAGTTGAAACAAATATACAAAAATTGACGGCAGATGGAATAGGAAGTTACTAGGAAAATGTGAAGAAGTTTGCACACAACATCTGTGACAATGGGTCGCATGAGTTCGAAGTCATTCCAATCAAACGCGTCGCCCTCCACGCAGGTTTTGACTCAATCCGCCCAATCACTGCGCAAGCCATACTTATTCGAGGCGCCTAACAATGCTATTAAGCCCCAGAACTATAACAAATGCCGCGGTTTTCACAAAATGAAGAGGTTCTACCAGTCACCCCAGCAAAATGGAACTATGAGCAGCCCACGCAGCATCAACGCAGTGATACACCTAATAACTAACTATCCGCCTGATACGCTATCGCCCATTCGACCCTACAAAAGGCGCTATGCCATCCAAACTTCCAGTGCTCAACCCCGTTACCAATCCCCACAACCTCTCGAAACAGTGGGGAACAAAGCCCCTCCCAAGGGCGAGCTCCTACTGAAAAGCTCTAGTGCTCCATCAACCATACCCCGCGCTCCATTAACATATGTTCTCCTAAACGAAACATATATCCGGATGACAGGCACTACAACCGGGCCATGCCATTCACGCCCACTTTTAATGGTATGCAGCAGGACACGACCCATCTCGTCCATTCCACCAAGAGTTCTCGTCAGCTCTCTATTACCTCCAACAACTCATTTGCTCACTGCAACTAACCCACCACGGTTGGTTTCAGCCCTCCGGGTAGGTTCTACAGGCAATAATACTCCCAAAGCCTTATCAGCGGCCGACTACTATCAGCTACCTACTCAATCACTTCCTGCTCGCAATCCTATATCACACTCTCCAAATTTTCTTACCACTTCCATGTGCCCTGCGCCAGCTGCACCCCATCGTGAAACTTACCTCACACAATCTAACTCCTAACTCTCTTTGCGTTGAATCATACAGCATGCTGCTTAATAACGCGCGATCTATTACACACAAGACGCATTCCATTGGCCCATTTATCCTACTCTCAGGTCCACAGCTGGTTCTCATCACCGAAACGTGGCACCCCTCAAATTCCTCTGATAGCCTACTACGCATCCGTGGCAACACCACATTCTCTAACGGACGAGACAACCAGTGGGGTGACGGTTGCCTTACCTATGTCCGGGACGACTTTGGTGCACCCGAAATCGATCTGTTATCTATAGATACCCTAATGAATCCATCTGGATCCAGGCGACAGGAGATAAACTAGACCTCCTTATCGGTTGCGTATACAACCCTCCACAAATCTCTAGCAAAAAGATTACTAAACTCACTGAGGCTTTCACTGAAATCTCCCTAATGCCCCCACGTCACAAGATAGTGGGTGGCGATTTCAATGTGCCACTTATTTCGTGGAACGACCAGCTTACCCCACTCAGATACAAAAGTTTCGTTGACACCGTCCACACAAATAACTGGACCCAACAATTTCACGATCACACCAGGCTTTATAACACCATAGACTTAATCTTTACGCAAGGTGTTTCTGATGTAGTCGCTGGTATACTAGATGATATACATGGCCTCGATCACAAGGTTGTCAAACTCATAGTTACACTTCCTCCTCCACACTGCGCCACTTCTTCTGTCAAACAGTTTCGAATGTTCAACCCCATTAACCAGGATAGCTTTGAGAAATTAGTGCGATTTGCGAACCGCGACAACTTCTTTTTAGTCAGTGATGTAGACGCAGCCACACACGTCCTACATCTGAATCTCTTCAGCTGCTCAGATGTGATCGACCCACTTACTTGCAGAAGCCGCTTAAAGATGACAGCAAAATCAGCCAAGGTCTACCGCGTACTAAGGAAGATCAAAAAATGCGACCGCGATACTCCAAAACTAAGGAATTCCACATTCTTGTTTACATGAACGAAATCCTAACCAACTAACAAACTGCGCAGAAATCAGCCAAGATTGCCGAAGAAGATGCTGCCCTTAAATCTAACAATAAAACCAAGTCACTCAGTCAACTACTCCGACAAAGAAGCAATCAAAAATCTACGCCCGTTGCCACACCCAGACTTTCTGACACATCCGTTAATAGCGATCCATCAAAAATATGTGAGACCCTCAATGGATACTTCTGAAATCCTTTCGCTGACGCTAATGGAACCTCACCTGTTAGGCCAGCTAGGCGCACCAATGACTCACTCAACACTATTAAATTTTACCTACGTTCTGTCACTCGAGTACTCAGCTCAGTCAAATGCTCATCACATCCTGTCCCAATGGTCTTCCGTCTACGCTGCTGATACTCGGTGGCCAGGACATTCCAGTGCCACTTCTCAACCTATTCACGCTTTCCCTGACAAAAGAGATTTATCCAACCACATGGAAACTTGCCACCGTCATCCCCAAACACAAAACGGGCAGTCAGAAGAACATGGAAAACTATCGCCTTATCAGTTATACGCCTATAGCTTTAAGAGTAGTGGAACGAATAGTCAGCGAAACTATGCTCACCTTCCTGCTTACTCAAAACCTCGTCAATCGACGATAACATGGATTTCTGCGGTCTAAATCCTGTCAGACCTGGCAATTTGAGTTCCTCAACCCTGTAACTTAACAGATTTACTACAAGCAAGCACTAGCCATCATCTTCCTAGACATGACAAATGCCTTTGACCGAGTACCACATACAGCACTTTTGATGAAGCTAGAATCATACGGCATCTCCGGCAAACTGCACACTTGGGTCTCATCATATATTACAACTCGCTCACAGTCAGTAATGCTTGGGGACTTGATGTCACTTCCAAAACCAGTCAAAAGTGGCATAATTTAAGGAAGCGATTTAGGCCCTCTACTTTTCCTGCTCTATAACAATGACGTTCTAGGTTTTTAAACATGTGATACCCTACCTCTTTGCCGATGACATCAAAATTGTTTTCCCATTTCATCCGTCAAAGATCTACACCGCCCTCTTCCAAAAACAATACGACTTAAGAGCACTAGCTGCATGGTGCGACACATGGAATTTGGTATTCACACCAGCAAAATGCAATGTCCTTACATACAGATGCACCGTGCCACCCAATACATTAATACTACAAGGCACGCCATTAGGGAACTGCCTATCAGTGCGGGACTAAAGCATGCACTGCCCCTGTTTGCTGAATTTCGCAGATCGAGTAGTCTATTCCGCAGCTAAAGCCCGCTCTCTCGTCGGATACATCCTCTAAACCATGACAATACAAGAATCTGGAGCTGCTATCTAAAAAACATGTGCCCGACCTCTGCTAGAGTACTGTACTCTAGTATTCACCAACCTAAGAAAATGCGACAGAATAGCCCTCGAAAAGGTTTAGCGTACCTTCACAAAACGCCTGCTGGGGCACTCAAGTCTCAGCTACCGTGATCGGTGCAACACACTTAAGCTCGACCAGTTATGGCTGCGCCGACTGAAAACCAACCTTGCTTTGCTATACTCGCTTATTAACAATCTAGGTGAGAGCCCACTAACCCCTCTCTCGGACACATATATCACTTCTTACCCCCTACGTGATAAACTCCACTTCATTAACCTGCCAAGAATGCGCAGTAGTATTTGCTCCAAATTTTACCTCTACAGATACGCACACGTATGGAATAGATTACCTCCCAAACTAAATAAATTAATAAATAGTTTATTCTCAAATTAATAGAAACGCACCAAATCAGGCATGATAAAGTTTTGAAAGCAGTGGTGTATTAAGACGATACTTTGGGTTTAATCGTGTGTATTTGAAACGGTCAAGGCACTATAAGTGCAATGAAACGGTGCATATAGACGAAGAGTATCATATACTTGCATGTGTCAGGAAGAGTTGAAATATGAGACTAGTCGACCTGCCAGTATGTAGCTGTGGGCGTCTATGAATATAAACCAGTTCCGCACATCCCACATTCCCACATCTGGCTAGCTCGAGACGTCCGTCTCTGGCTAATCGCATCAACTTAACTGGCTACTACCTAGATGGTGAAACCGGCGTGCACAGGAACTCAAGTACCAGTTAAGGTTGCCCACATACATCCTTATCTCCAAGCTGACACCGTTCTATCTTATACCTGTCACCATATGGATCACAACATTGAATATTCTCTTTCAATCGCGCTTCTATTTACCGTATATTTTTACTACTTATCTTACTTGTTTGGTTCTGGCTTCCCTCATCCATTACGGAATTTCAGCATCACTTACTTTCGCTGACATGTTGACGCATTCGGTGATAATCTAAACCTACAATAATGACCAAGCGTTTTATTGGAATGACTACATCTGGCCACTGATAGGTTGTTCTAGCGTCACCATCTGTCGATCGTTTTAAATTCAGTCTCTGTTTAGAAGCAGCTAGTGGTCGTAGCCTACGAATATCCGTAACCTGCTAAGAGCCACTCTCTTTTATCTCCAACCTTCATCCTTTGGGACTGACCGCGTCAAATACATCGGTTGTTTGTTGAGTTATCCTGGGATAATTTAGGTATCCGCAAGGTACTAGAAGGCTACACACTAATGCCCTTGCTAGCCGTCGATGCTTTCTATCCTTTAGTACCATTGTCAGTCCTTCGTACTAAACGTCACCATTTTTCAGCTGCAGCGAATCATTTTAGGCAGCATACATCTTTGCGCTAGTTGCCACTGCTTATCTATCCAACACTTACTCTCTTGAATTGTTTGCATCACACACCTTCGCTGGTTTGTTGACCACTTCTGTCACTGTAAGTATCCACTACTAACCAGAAGGCTTAATGCAAATCCAGTTGCTGTCCACTGGTTTTCTCGCCTAACAGCATGAACCTTCGGTCCTCTTACCTCCACATTGTGTTCTGCAATGATCCGTTATAGGCTCCACACATCTTTGCGCATATCCGGAGCTACTAGGAGTCAATCCTTGTTTCTCCACTTTGTAATCCTTTAGAATGTCTGTATCAGTTACCCTCGCTGGCATGCTAATTAATTCTGTGACACTGCATAAATCCACTAGTGACCAATCTGCTTAATGGGACGGTTATGTCTAACCACCGAAAGATTTTCATAGCGCCATTATCTGTCAATCCTCTTAACCTCAGCATCTCTATTTAGTTACAACTAGTTGCCGTAGGCAACGAGAATCTCTGCGCATATCCGGAGCTTATAAGAGCCACTCTCTTTTATCTCCAACCTTCATCCTTTGGGACTGTCTGCATCACATAAATTTGCTCTCTGTTGACTGATTCTGGGACAATTTGGTTATTCACTGGGCACTAGAAGGCTTCACCCCAGTGTCATTGCTAGCCGTCTATACTCCTCTACCTTTACCACCATTGTCAGTTCTTTGTACTAAATGTCACCATTCTTCAGCTGCAGCGAGTCATTGTAGGCAGCATACATCTTTGCGCCAGGAGTCACTCCATAGCTGTCCAGCACTTACTCTCTGGAATTGTTTGCATCACACACCTCTGCTGGTTTTTTGAGTTCTTCTCTCACTGTTTTTATCCACTGTTAATTTTTAGGCTTACTGCGAATGACTTTGCTGGCTGTTGATATTCTCTCCTAGAGCAACTCTCTGTCGCTTATCTTATCTTCCCCACCACTGCAGGAATTCGCCGTATGCTTCATGTCCCTTCTGCGCAGATCTTAATCGTTCTAGGATTAACTCCTTGTCTCCCCACCATACATTCTCCTGGAATATCAGTATCATTTGCTTTCGCTGGCTGGTTGATGCACTATGTGACCGTATATTCATACACTAGGGACCAAGCGCCTGGTTGAAATGGCTGCATCTGGCCACTGATAGTCTTTCCTGGCGCCACCGTCTATCTGTCTTCTTAAATTCCGCACATCTGTTAAGAAGTAGCTAGTCGTCAAGCAGTCGTCAAGCGGGTTCACCAGTTATATATCAGCGTTCAAAATGCTGTATGGCAGTGTTGCAGGACGTGGTTTGATTTCGGCTGCCAATCGTTCTCCCTATAAAATGCCACAAATGTCTGTTTAACAACACTGCAACGTGGCGGATGTAACTCGCCACTGAATATTGTCACTGTCCACAACTAAATACTGGCAAGTCGACTAGACTCCTATGTCAACTTTTTCCGACACAGGCAAGAATATGATGCTCTCTTTCAACATGCACCGTTTCATTGCACATATAGTGCCTTGACCGTTTCAACTATACATGATTGACCCCGAAGTATCTTCGTGATGCGTAAATGCTAATAAACCTTGATCATGCCTGATTTGGTGTCTCTATGCATTTGAGAGTAATGTAGTTAGTTATTTATTTCTTTAAAATAAAATGAAATACTAGACGTGCGGTTGTTCGCTAGTTATTCGCAATTGTATAGCGATCCACGAACACTGACCTAAATGTTTTTCTATTGATGGCTTTCTACTTTGCAAGCAGATACCAGAAAAAGAAAACACAATATAAAATAGGGCCTAGCCATTGTTCTAAATAGGCAAACCTATCGCGATATGCTCTATATAGCCTGAACTTCCCCGCAGTAAAATGCAAGTCGTAAGTAGCGGATAAGCAAACTTTTCAGGCCTACCTAGCAAATATGATCAAATAAGCCGTAACGTTTCGACAAGGCGCTAGGAATCCAGTAAGGAATATTAAGTTTGCAAGAGACCTCAGGACAATTTACAATTCGTCCAAGGTGGGAATTGCACAGTGTAGCATTTTCATGGGACACTGAAGCACATAAACCATTATGCATTTATATTGCACTATTTTTAATCCTTTAACTTGTTGCATGGTTGTATCTAGGCTGCGTGAGTTAGGTCCAGGCAAATATCACCAGGGACATTCAGGACTATTTACTACGTTTAGGGGGAAAAACGCAATATTTGTTAGACAAATATCGCGTTTGATCCCTTAGAGCTTATTTTCTCTATATATGAGGCGATGGCACCAACACCGGTAAGCTAAAGGAGCCTGTCGATAATAATAGAGAAATACGTATCGGAAAAATTTACAAAATGATTCGGGCAAGAAAACTATTTGGTTCTACGTTGTTGTGGCGTTTGCAAGCGACAGATTCGCTTGAGCCTCGCATGATTGGTGAAAACTCCCGGATCTAGCCGGGAAAGATAACCAAAACGTTAACTACGGCATTCAACATTGCTCGTTCAGTCTTGAACCAACCGGGTCTTCGAGCAGTTACTCAAAAAGGAGTCAGCGCACTGGCTACAGCACAGCATTGCAAAACAGCACAAATTTAAAGAAAGGAATACGAAGGTTCTTTTTTAAGGTGTCGGAAAGCTTACCCTATTGGTCCACGGTACGGTAATCGGAAATACTGTAAGTATTGTGGTAAGTTTGCTCTTATCGCGTACAACGATCAAAGGATATTCTGACTAAGGTATCTAGTTTCATATATACCAATAGCTTTGCTACAAACTTGGTTGTTATTTTTAGCCGCACATAATATCAGTTGTGCTTGGCGTTCGAGGTCATCTGTTAAGCAGATATATTTGTTGCATTTCACGTTTATGCTTTCCAGCTAATTACGCCGAGGTGCCTTCTGCTTTCAGAAGATATCTATTTTGGTTATCATTACGTATATTTTCTTTAGTACCTAGTAAAAACTTCCTTTCTCGACGTTACTGTGGACATAACTTTTCTTCTCTCTTCCTAAGAGCCCACCATTTGCCAGGGTTCGTAATTTACCGAAAATGGCTAATGGAGCTGGAATCAATATTGTTGAGAGACGGTTTCCACAGCTTTGGTACACGGTAGTCAGAACATGCACAAACTTGCTGTTTTGAACAGGAACGCAACCGGTAATATTGAGAAGCATGTTGGTCGTCTGTGGAGTCCATCTTCTATATAAGGGAAGGCATTTGGCCTGTTTACGGTGGCTATGCAACAAAAGCCATCGCCTATTGAACTACTGCGTGCTACAAAAGTCATTACCGCCGTCCTGGTGAAGTACTCGTTAGCAAAGAGTACACAAACTGAACTCTACTATTACTCATGAAAGAGGATGTGCATACTGTACATTATGTTCTGTACCCACGAGGGTAGCGTTTCCAGCCAAGTCTAGAAATATGCCTTTATTTATTTATTTATTATAAGCCGTCGTATGAACGTGGCGACAACCTAAATACCTTAGCAACGTGGCAAAGCAGATAAGAAATATGACCCTGGATCGGTAGTCACGATAGCCGTACAGCCGCATTGAGCCACCCAGAGCTCCAGAAAAGCATTCGCTACCGTTTCCAAAGAGCAGTTAGTTACGGTAGTATGTTTTGGCTACCTAGTGAATCGAGCAACACAGGCCAGTAGATATACCGAGTCTTTCGAAGGCAGCAGAGGACTTCGAGGTCGACGTGCAAGTGGTGGAAACGTGCATGTGGCGTGGGAAATGTTCATGCTAGGCATTTCGTGTGCTTACGCACCTTCGCGCGTTGTCACGGGATGTAAGCAGCTGCCCAACTACGAAACTCTTGATTGACAGCGAGCCAGACGAACCGTGTGTTTACGAGTTTAAGCGACACAAGAAAGCCTGGATGAGACAATCCGTGCAACGGTTTGAACAAGATCTGCCGAAACTCGCATGGAACGACTGAGCGCAGCGTGTCATCAGCTAAATCGCAAAGCACAGTCCTTTAGGATGATGTCAGAGGAACAGGTCGTATGTCCAGTGAGGGA
>CALYDF020006585.1:0-13245 GCA_944474145.2 Dicrocoelium dendriticum
TGGTTAACTTAACAGTAGGCGTTGGTAACTTCCTGGTTGTCCAAAGCGGAACCAGTTTTGCAGCACTGAAGGTTCGTCGAATTACAGTGACTGCACGTTGCTCGACTTGCTTTGCAACGACAACTTTGAATTGTAACTGGAGGTGGGCAGGCACTTTTACACAGTAAGCGGCTTCTGTTCATTCTCTTCCATAGGTTGGCTGGGGAATGTGCTAAAGGATGCATGGTACCCATTTGCCCATAATGTCTGCGTAGTAACATTGCAATTCAGACGCTACAGCGTGCCTCCGAAATATCAAGTTCCGTCCGCATCTTCCCAGATATTCTGTGGAGCGAGAGCAACCAGGCAAAGCACGACTTAGAAGAACACAGTGAGGAATCCGTGGGTAGAGCCGTGCTTGTACACGGTATTCCCGAGGCTGGAGGCCATGAGGAGCGTGAAGAGGTCGCCCACGACCAAGAGCAGTGGCGATATATTTGATAGACCCTGTCCCTGGAAAATGTCATGAAGAATTCGACCTCGAGGCTACGCAGTTCACCATTTTACAAAAGATATGGCCCGAGGATTGTGAGTCGTGCTTCAATCCGGACCAATATCAACTGGAATGTTAGAGAGCTGGTAAGCCGGCCGTAACAACCTTTATTCTGCACTCCGGAGCAAAGCACCATCCCCTAAGCCAAAATACGAAAGCAGCAACATAGTCTGACCACCTCCAGACAACTGTGCGGATAACAACTCAGTTAGCTAAAGAACAAGCAAACACACCCCATACATTACTAATAAAGTGCAGAAAAGAGGTAATGGTGGGATCTCTGGATCTGACACAAATAAGTTAGCGATAGCCCCACTCAAAAACACTTAGTTGTCGATCTATCGTCAGTCGGCACAATATCATACCAAAAACCCACATCCCACAACTCGTCGCTAAGGACAAGTAAACTTTCCTGCATGTACATCAATGCACAATGTCTCCGGAGGAAGCTTGACTAACTGCAGCTACTTCAGACTTCATAGGCCTGGAATTTTATATTTTCGATTGAAATTTGGCTGCATTCGGAAATTACCGACGCCGAAGTCACAATACATGGCATGTCTCTTATTCGAAACGATCTCCCCTGTAAGGGCGGTGGAATGATATTATATTGCCGTACCGAGTTGCAGTGCGAAGCGGTGGACGATCCGTAAATGCTGCTCAGACTCGCGCTGGTGCAATCTACGACAGAGGCGTGATAGTGTTTTACCGTCCCCCAACGTCCGCCCCAAAAATCGACTCTCGCCTGAGATTATTAGTATTGGAGAAAGTAGTTCGCCAAAAATACAGCCATGTTTTCATCGCCGGCGAATTCATTGCTCGCGCTTTGGAATTTCCAGTTTCTCCAAGCGAACATTCGATGGCAGGCCTGCAACAGCTTATTGCAAACATTCCGCGCTTTGGCCATATCAGTTCGCCAACCAGATTCAGAATGGGAAACAAGCCATCTGTGCTTGATTTAGTGCTCACGCACGAAGGGTTCATGTAAGAGAAACCAAAGATGGAGAGCCTTCTGGGGTGAAGTTATCACAAAAAGATACTTTGCAACTAAGTACATTATACGGTGTATCCACAAGAATATGGTGACATGTTTCGAATAATTACACACTACGACACGCCTACAGCAATTTTGGGATGCCATTTGGGATTTTTATGACAATTGCTCCATGGATTCTACATAGACACAGTTTACTAGTGTTGAGAGGGTTTTCTCCAAACGAATTCATTTCTTTTGTTGACATATATGTTCAGTAACCACGACTTCATTTTCATCCATTTCAGCTAGTCACTGATCCTATCCTGGAATGTGACGCACTTCCCTTTCCACTGTACAACACTCAGTCGATCTAGACTTTCCTACCCGGAGATAGATCTGCCATCAGTGTTTGTTTCTCTTCTCATCTTGCGTGTGTAAACGTTGTGGTTGATTGCAGGACCTAAGAATATAAGGCTAGTGACCTAGTTCTGAAACGGACCCAATTACGTCGTTTTCAACGGAGGATTTTAATAAATCCCACAGCAACAATAAACACAGTTTGAGAAATCTCAAATGCGACTCATGCAAACTTTTGTTCAGTCCGCGCCTCTTCAAACAACAGTTCCATCAACAAGTAACAGCTCGGTAACCTCAACCGATGCCATTGCACCTTCTGTCGCAGAGTTTCACTGTGAGCGGACATCCGGTCTCAACTTCGATTCCTGGGACAAACGCTGGAAGGATACATTTGCGAATGAGTTTCCGGATAAAGATGGCTCGCGGAAATCTCGACTCATAATCCGGAAACTTAGAATTGTCGAGTGCGATCGTTTCATTAACTTCATTCTTCCCAAGCAACCGAAAGATCTTGATTTCGTGCACGCAGTGGAACAATTACGCGAGGTTTTCAGCGATTAGATTTCGATATTTAACGTCCGGTACAACTGTCTTAACTTGGCGAAGCGAGAAGCAGACGACTACGTCACTTGTGCTGGCATCGTAAACAGTGAGTGCTAAACTTGAACTAGCAGACACTCACCGAAGATCAGTTTAAATGTTTGATCTCTGTTGCTGGTATTTATTCTCCCCAAGTGTGGAATATCCGCAATCGGCTGGTTTCCAAACCTGAACACCAACCTGATATCACGTTAAAATCATTCACCACTGAATGTCAACATCTGCTCAGTCTTAAACACGATACTGCCATGGCGCAAGAATCCCGAGCACGAGCTTCAAGCACTGTCTATTCATTGACTCGAACAACTGTCTAGCCCAACAAAATTCAGCAACTCCCTGTTGGTCATGGGGTGAATGGCTCCCTCTTGTGCTTTCAAGAAACATCAGTGCCAGCATTGTCAACCATGGTGACGCAAAGAAGGCTTCTGGCATTCCATAAATATCAGGAAACCAGCCATTCAAAAGAGCTTCCACAGTTCAGCCAGAGAAATGTCCAAAAGGTAACTGTACTGAAAACGTCCTCAGTCTACTTCTGTGTTTGCAACTTTCAAATTCGATTTCCAATCTAGAAGAAAGTGCTTATCAGATCTCGTCAATGATATCCCAGTCCGCCTTTAGCTTGACACAGCTTCGGACATTCCGTTGATTTCCCGTTCCACATAGGAGTTAATCGGTAGACCTGCATCGCCAATCTCTAACTATCATGCACGGAGTGCATTTGGTAATACTTTACTGTTAACCGGGGAACTAATCTGTGCAGTGTTTGTTCACAATGCGCAGTCCTCACGAACATGCTATATCACTGACTGTCCCCATCTAAACCTGTTTGGACTAGAGTACTTTGAAAAGTTTGGACTCCTCGATGTCTCGCTTTCACCCATATACAAAGGTATGCAGTTGCTCACAACTCCACAGATCGCAGAGCAACTCACAAATGAACTCAAGGAAAAATTGGAACAGGTTTTCCACGCTGGTCTTGGTTGCTGCACCAAGCTCAAGGCCAGATTTCAATTACAACCAGATGCTATACCGGCTTTTGGACCGAAAGGTCCAGTACCATGTGCCGCTCTACCAACGTTAGGGAAAGAACTAGATCGCCTACAACAATCCGGAGTTATTCAGTCTGTCATTTAATCATCGTGGGCAGCTCCTATTTTTGTCGTTAAAAAGGCAAATAGCAAGGTACGTATGTATGATGATTACTCGACTGGACTTAACTCTATGTTAGACTCACAACAATACCCACTAGCAGTTCCATGGGATTGATTCACCAAGTGCAACGGTGGCAGCTGTTTCTCAAAAGTAGATCTCGCCGATGCATACCTTCAGAGAGAACTCATGGATGATTGCAATGAAGTCCTTATGAGTGACACACCACAGATTATTCCAATTTATCAGTTTAGTATTTGGCATAAGATCGTCACCAGCCATAAACCAGCAAACAAAGGAATCCATGTTAAGTGGGTTATCAGCAGTAGTGGCTTACCTTGGTGACATTATCGTCACTGGCTGCAGTCAGGAAGCACTGTCACATTGCCTACATTTTGTACTCGGTCGAATTCAACAATACGATTTCGTCTTCGCGCAAAAAGATGTGTTTGCTTTTTAAAACCTATAAAATCTGGAATTTGTTTTCCATAAAATTGATCGTCATCCCGATTCCGAAAACATTTCTGTCATCCAACAGATGTCCCCACCCACTTGATCTATCGTACGATCTGTTCCCCGATTAGTAAGCCGTTACAGGATTTTCTTACCGGATAATCATCACGTCTGAGATCCACTCAACCATCTTTTAAAGGAGGATTTGCTTTGGATTTGGTCAAAAGAATGACAGTCCGCTTTGACAAAGGTAAATCACTGCTGAGTTCTGATTTGCCTCTCATACATTACTATCCCTTTGGATATAGTTTTCATTCCGGAAGCTTTTAATTACGGAATCGGAGCTGCCATCTCTCAGCTTTTCATAGATGCCTCAGAAAAAGCAATCGCTTATGCGGCCAGATTATTGACGATTACAGTGTGAAATTATGGGCAGGTCGAAAAAGAAGTTCTAACCATCGTCTTCGCTAGCAAGAAGTTACACAAATTGCTATATGAACGTCATTTTGCCCCCATAAAGGATCAAAAACCTCTTCTCTGTCTCTTCGGATTCAAGGAAGTTATCGTAAGTTACACGGCTAATCGGATTAAACGATGGGCTATTAGTGGGGTATAATTTGTTCATAAAATACCAGTCGACTGAAGATATCGGACAGTCAAATGCTTTGTCACGACGCATGGAATCTCACCGCCAACAGCCTGTAAACACAGTTGTCGCGCCAGTATTCGTAGAACTAGGAATAAGCACCGTGCATGTTATTTCAGTACGCGCACTACCAGTTACTTCTACTATGATCCATGAGTACGGTACTCATAATCCGTTGCCATAGGAATTTATTCGTTTGCATCTCACTCACTGGCCATCATTGTGTCCTTCTCACCAACTTCAACCATTCTACCAACGTCGTTCTTCTTTGGCCAAGGTCGATAGGTGTATGCTCTTTGCCGAGTGTGTTGTAGTACCAACCAATTTGCAGGAATGTGTTCTGAAGCAATTTCCCTTCTTGCACTCTGAAATAAATCGTGTTAAAGCCTTAGCAAGTAGTTACGTGTAGTAGCCAAACATGGATATGAAGCTGGAAGAACTTGTCCGAACCTGTTCGAAATGCCAACTATCTGCAGAATCCCCCTGCAAACCGGAATTGTGTTCATGGAAAGTACCAGACACCGTTTGGTCAAGACTTCATGTTGAATTTACCAGACCAATCACTAGCCAACACTGTTTGCTCATGCTTGATGCCTACAGTTAATGGCAGGAAGTTTTCGCCCTGCGCCGTATTACGATTCGTGTTACTATCTTAAAGCTACACCATGTGTTTAGCCGCTTTGGGTTTCTACCCACGGCTGTCTCAAACAACGATACAGCCTTCAATTCCGCAGAATTCTCCGCTTTTTGTAAACAAAACAGTATTCAACCTATCCGATCGCCGCCATTCGATCCACAATCCAACAGCCAAGTGGAGCATTTCGCTGACACTACAAGCCATCATTGTTGAGGTTAAAAGAGGACGGAACTACTTCGGATATCACGGTAACCTTTGTATTGAGTTATAGGTCAAAGCTAAATGTTAATACACCAAGTGGAAACTCACCGGCAGGAGCTTTAATGGACCGGAAGCAACGCTTACCCTTGATGTCATTCGTCCAGCATCACGTCTGCCGATTTCTCGAAACGTCTGCATAGAGAACCATTTCAAGCGTTATCACGATGCCGTGAATCAAACGTTTCAAGTTGGTCAATCTGTGTTGGCTAAAGAATATCACGTTGGTGATGAAAATTAGATGCGGGTTCTGAGTGTACGTCGTACTGCCCAAGTAACCAATGAAGTGGATGTACACTCCTTAATATGGGTGCGCCATGACAACCAGTTGCATTGGTCCCGCTTCCAAACAACCCCTCACGAGTCTAACCTTCCCACTGACATTTAGTTGGATACTTTTGAGCTGCCACAGAGGTCCGAAACCCAGGAACAAATCACTCAACTGGTCACTTCGGTAGATGACGCACCTAGTTGGACTGATCGAATCAAACGGTAGCGGGTGTCGACGGAGCTGTATCCACGACAGCAATCATATGAACATAAAATCCCAAGCGGGGCTTTAGGACGGTTGCCTCAAAATAGAATACGTTCATTAATTACACCTATATTTTCTGCCAATTCAGCTAGTCCCAGATCCTATCCTGAACTGTGACGCTATTTCATTTCCACTTTGTAACGCTTAATCTCTCCAGACTTTCCCATTCGGAAATATAACTTCCATCAATGCTATCGCCTGTGGAGGATTACATCAACCTACAAGATGGCCTGGACAAAGCGTACACACGGTCCATGGGGAATATGCTGCATTTCAACACCAAAAAATGCGAAATTCTGAGCATATGCCATCGGAGTGCTTACTACCAGCGCACAGGGCCAGAAAAGCTACTGTGGGCTTCTCGTGTGTACGATCATGAAGGGTTTGTGCAAGCGGATCTTGCATGTTTAAGGCAGACTGAAGAGGTCAAATTTTACAGCATGCCTTTGCTGTAGCCCTAAGATACCTAGGAAGATCATAATGAAAGGTAATGCAGGTTGGTCCGCTGTCACCTATAAGTGAACCGTATGCACGGTCACTTATGAAATCGAATGACTACGCAAAAAACAAAGTTCAAGATAGGTGACGGCTGGACATTCTTGTACATAACGCAAAGGAACACGAACAGTTGCAAAGCAGCTTTACCATAAGTTACAAAGGATGCAAGCCAAATGGGCCCGTCTAGGAGGTGCAAGAAACATACTTCCAACATACTTTAAGGATTTCAGTCTCCCAGTACCAGACACCTAGTGGCAGCCTGAGTGCGATTATAATCTGTGCCCCTTTATCATAAACACTTCCAAGACCAATGTACCACTACGACTGTGAATTGATTAGAGGAGGCACATACAACAGCCGATGGAGCTTCGACAGCTTTAATCAACCACGGAAAAATGTAGGTCCAAAAACATCCATTTTACAGCTAACATACATGCTCACTTGGCCACCAACCGGACGATCACATCTAACTAACAGATAGCCAGATTGGCATGCATGAAGTTCCGTGATACCATGGGATGACATCATTTTAATGTACGCAAATAAGTCTGGACGAAATTTACTTACAAGCAGACCTGCCTCGAGTACCTTGTTCCCTAGGCTACGTACATTGCTGAGTACTACCCAGAGGAACCCGGTAAACCAATCCTCAGCTATGCGTAACCAGTACGGGTTATGTTAGGGCGAAAAGTAACCGCCGGTTGACCACCCCAAAGCACACAGAATGGTGGCCTTGCACACCACCAGTTGAGGACGCTACGGGAACTTAGGATTCCGGACATCGTTCAGTTTTCGTTGGCTAGTACAGCTTCCAATTTCTAGTGACAAGTGCTGCATCACTTTGCCCCGTTGAAATTATTTTTAACCCATTATTGGTAACATTTCATGACTCAGTTGCCGGTACTCAGTGTTCGTAGTGTGGTGCTGTTGTCCGAGCTCTATCCAAGTATAGCATTAACCGGCTGTAACTTCGAAATAACACACTTCAGTTGCGCCGCACTTCGTGCTACGCTGAGGTAGTACTGATCACGGTAGTGGGCCTTTACAACGATTTAGAATGATTGTTGTCATTATACTGAAAGACTGGTAATATATGCTGTGTGCTTCGGCGCCACTTTATGCGCCGATTTACCCTCACATGTTCTTCTCATTAGACTGATGCAAAGAAGTGATTTATGCTTTGTCCGGAAACGGATTAGGCAGTGGCAATTACCTGAGTCCTAATGCAACTTTGTATAGGAGTTGTTAGTTCGCATCAACCATCCTGTTATGACGTCCAAATACTGTTCAAGTATCAACTCATTGGGGAATTTAGCCCGGATAAATCACCCGTGTTTCAACGATCACTGAGCATCCGGATCTACAGTCGTTCAAGCGCGCGCGGACACACGTGCCGAAAACCTTTATGGTCTACTTGTCCACTAATCACAAGCTGACAGCGAGATCAGTGGAAAGGTTCGCAGGGACACTACGATTATTCTATTTCCTCCGCATTCTCTGGTACCAGATGCCTAAAGCGCAATAACGTAGACCGAAAAGATGGCCAAAAGGAAATCAGTGCATGTCGTGGCGATAGCAGTTGCTTGTATATTTTAGCAGTTGCCCGTTGAATGTTTGATCTTTAACCTGTCTGACATTCATATACTACTTGCAGGAAAGTACCATTTGTTTTGCAGCTTCCAACAACCTCTGGTTTTGCTTAAATCCAGATGTTCCGCCAGCAGCCAGCTTAAGCGGTTAAGCATTTTACAAATTCTTGGACAGTTATCTGATTAGATCAAGACAGCGAGCAGAGCAAGTTACAAAAATCGGCCACACAACGCTGGTGTAGTGCACGCGGTACTGTTGTGGTATTTGATATTATTTATATTTATTAATGGCCAATACAAGTCATAAGATGAAGTGAGAATGTGGCAATGCTTCGTTAGGTTCTTTAATAACTGTTAAACTGGGACAGAAACTACGTAAATCAGGATACGGTTCCTCGGCTGGCATACTGGAAGGCAGAAAAGATTGCGGAACCATCCTAAAGAGCAATACTTAATTGTTAGCCTTAATTGATGAACTTTTAGGTCAGTGGTTCTCAATCATTTTGAAGTTCATACACATAAAGCTGGGACACTATAAACAATTGCCCATAAAAAGCGACCTAGTGCTGAGGTCTAATTACTTATTCACTAGTGCATTTTTGGCTTCAGGTTACAGAAAATTATGAATCAATTTCGAATATACAACTAAAGAAAATACCTATTTTTCTCAGTTAGTATTTTTTAATATAAATTAGTGATGTAAGTTAATGAGACCGTTACTATAGCTTATTTCTAACAACTTTTGTTTAATTTGGTGCGGTTTCGGCTAATAAACATGGTAAGTTGTGCCCCATGTTCAAACGCTTCCTTGCTTTTGTCTTCATTGTCACCACTGTCGAAAATCCACTTTCATACCCATACGTTGTGTTGAATAGAATCAGCATTCCGAAGGCTTTGTCCGATAACAATGGATACGCACTACCAATCTTTGCCACATTACTGATTCTGGGTCTTAGAAATCTAATTTAATGTATTGTCGATGTAGATTACAAGTAACTGTGTTTCGGCTACAATTTCAGTAGCTGGAGATCTTCCTTCCTCCACTGAAAAGGTTGTCAGCACATGACCATACATTCAGCGAGTTTCCAAATCATGGAGATAGTTGCTGCTAGAACTGGGCAACTGATATCAAGTGATGAGTTATTTGATCTGTGAATGTGCATGCTTCTTTTCTTCCCGAAACATCGAAACGTTGTCAACACCAATTCTGCGTTGGTAAAACTGCAATCTGTGAAGAAAACTGGCCACCCTATCATGAAACGTTCAACTATTCGTCATATTCCCTTGCAACCTGAGGTTAAGCGTATTTATTTCTTTTTAGAATTTCGCAAGACATGCTAGAGTATAATTAACTACACTGCCTTAATCGGAAGTGCAATCCGTTCTCCTTATCCTTAGGCAGTCCGTTCCTTTCCAGAAACACAGTAAGTTCTTCTCGAAGCTCGAACACTCGGTGCAGCACTCTACCTCGTGATAACCAACCCACTTATATGTGAAATAGCAGCACGTCAAATTTACCTACAAATTCATTGCGCAACTCTTTGAAAACGCTTGTCTTTGTCACAATACCGCGGATGAGATGACAATTTTCACCACTTTGGTACATGCGTCCAGTAAAGTGGGTGAAAGATTTTTCACTGCTGAACCTAAACGATATATAATGCAGTAGCGAAAGGTAACGTACAGTGCAACGTGTTGAATTAAGGTTTGGAATCCGGAACAAACGCCCAAATGGGATGGTGCTCCGTCCGTAGAAAAACCCACCAACTTCGACCACTGCAGCTCCTTTACCTCGACAAAATACTTCACGGTTCGAATGATACCTTCATCACCTGCATTGGTGATCAGTGAGGCCGTCGCCTTGTCTGTGCCAGACAGACACAAGGAACTCGGAACAAAATGCAACATCGGTTGACTCACATAACTGTATTGGGAAGAGAGGACTTGATATTTTTCATTGAGCACGATGTTCAAAATATTCTTGTTCATATCCTCGATGGGATTTTTGTTGGCGCTGTTAGAAAGCGATACCATAGTTTTTCCGCATGTTGCTCTTCAAGAAAGCACTTACCCACATTCAGTACTCAGGGTTTGAGGAGACCCTCACTTACTGTATAAGGTTTCTTACTTTCGGCTATTCGAAGAACGGTGTCACACGAAACTTTAGAACCAGCTTTCTTTGACTGCAAAAGTAAATCGCTATATCCGTGCGCAAACGTTGCAGTGCAACTTCATTACTTTTGTAGGTGATATCTTTTCTTATGAACTGAGAATGAGTTCATTCAAAATGGTTTTTCAAATAACCGGGTTATTTATCCTCTACTGTAAGTACTGTGCTGCACAGAACAACTTGCGGGTTTCTCAAAACTTTTGTCGACAAAATTAGAATAGCCACAATGCAGAAAATATTCTTTGTAAGAGCATTTCTTTCTGAAGCGTATAGTTAATGAAAACCAGTATACAGCTTGTTATGTCATGCCCATGTACATTTACGCGACTTAATGCAGCGGACATTGTCGCAACGTCAAATAGACTCATCATTATCTATGACGCTTTCCGAGGTTATTTCTTCTCCGATAGCAGGCGTCGAACCCAAGACTCAAAGAGCAACAAAAGACGAGCCAGCCGATGGACGCGTCATCTAGCTGCGCTGTTTTTCGTGGTTGTATTCGTATTGTAGGTGACAGAATTTACTACAAAACTTGTCTACTTCACTGCCCACTTAGTAACAATAGGTAACTGATGACCAATAAGTGGTGCTTAGGTAGTTAGTTACGTGTTTCGCTACAGATGATATATTTTGTCGGAGCGAGAATGGACCTTAACGTGGTGCGAGGGTTTACGTATCTCATTGATCCATTGAGCCATACTGGGTGATGCCTCCGGGCACCATGAGAGCTACTCCTACCACGTTGGTCAATGATGAGAGGCCAGACAAAATCAGACCCCTGATCCTCCACGTTGGGTATTTGAAATGGGATGGCCTCCATTTCTGTAAAACTAAATCATTACCACCCCCCCCGCTGCCTTGCCAACAGGCTTTTGACCCAAAGGTTTTGGATGTGGACACTAATCGTCCTCCTGTCTAGGTCTGGGCGCTCTTGCAGTATCCCAGCTCACAAACAATAGGGACGTTTTCTTCCCACATAAAATTCATCTTGCATCGGCAGTCGCGCAGATTATCAAGGGTCACCTTACCTGCTGCATACAGCGGGGCGGATAAGCGAAAACATGCTACTGCTGGCGCCGCCCTTCTTTCTTTTCCACCTGTTTCTCTTACTCCCATCCCAACCCCATTACTAACCTACCTTCCATAATTCCCAGCTTAATTGAAAGTAACGGAATTGCCACTGTATTAGAACCGTCTGCAGCCACCTATTCGCGACACGCACCGGACGCCCATCGGCAAAGGTCCCTTATAAGGCCACGCTGTACCGTTTCTATGGCGAGCTTCAAGGTTCGCACTCTAAGATAAACAGGTCAACAGGCTGCACTCGCACGCACCTTAGACACACTGGGTATTGATGTGTGTCGTGTGTCCAAAACTAGGAGCATTGACCCTAACGGGGTTGTTAAATTAACTGCACCCGGCTTATCCTCTGGTTCTTGGTTGCATGCATCCGGAGACGCCGGTGTAGCACGCACGGGACAAGCTGGTGTAGGTATCATTCAATGCTCAAAGGCTGAGCCATGGTCGATTGATTAGATTCCGGTGAACAGCCGTTTATGTGCAGCCCGTTTGACGACATCAGCTACGGTTGATTCACGAAGTAGTACAAAACGCTGTTTCTTCGTGATTTCCGCTTATGCTCCCACCGACTGCAGTTCTACTGCTGTCAAGGACATGTTCTATCACGAACTGAACGCGCTCCTACGCCGCGCTACTAGTGCAGATGTTATAGTAATTGTTGGGGATATGAACGCACAACTAGGGCGTCTGAGCTCTTCGGAAGCTTAGCTGGGTGGTAATTATGGGCTTAACTCCGAACGGACTGACACCGGTGCGCGTCTGCTGCAACTGTGTGCGGAGCACCAGTTGTTTCTTAGTAGCACTGCTTTTAGACACAGTAGGCACAGAAGAGCTACCTGACGTCCTCCTGTAGCCGGCCAGCGATGAACCCAAATCGACCACATAGCCATAAATTACAGGTGGCGTGGTTCCATTCTGGATTGCTGCTCATACTGGAGTAAATGCGTCGACTCTGATCATGCATTGGTACGCTGTCGTTTCTCGGTGAACTTTACGAAGAGGCGCACCAACCGTCCCCTCCGATTGACAACTGAGAAATTGTCTCAGTCCTCGGTCAGACAAGCCTATCAAGACACACTGCATACCGAACTGTCTAGTTCTAATGACACTGAGCTTCAGTGGAATAGGATCTCGGCCGCCATGCACGACGCAGGCGCATCTGCTTGTGGCACTATCCATCGTCACCGCAACAGTCACTGGATGTCCGAGAGGTCGGCGAACCTGTTGGCATCTAGAAGACACCTCTCGACTAGCTGTAAGCACTATGTGACCAGATGCGAAATAGACGCGAACTAAAGCGGAGCTTACGTGCTGACAAAGAATCCAAGTGGACCAGCCGGGCTCAAGAAATGGAGGAGGCAGGAGCAGTTGGGCAATTACTGCAAGCTCTTCCGGCTTATCCGTACTTTTGGTCCCAGGAAACTAGACATCAGTGAGACAATCAGGGACAGCGTGGGTGCCCTGGTACACAATAAGGAGCGCCGTGTGGCTCGTTTGGCGGAACACTTTCAAGATCAGTTCAGTCGGCCCCCGGCTGCCGGACCACTTCCTACTCGGGTGATGCCGGAAGAGTCATGGGCGGTTAGTTTAGAGATTCCGTCGGAGGCTGAGGCGATCACAATCGTTTTCGTGCCGGATTCCCTCCCATCTGCACTATTTAAGGATGGAGGTGAGGTCCTCTGCAAAATACTGACCTCCCTATTGGAACGTATAAGAAGGAAGAGAGTGTCCCGGCTGATTGCAGCGAATTGATTATAGTGGCAAT
>CALYDF020006586.1:0-13278 GCA_944474145.2 Dicrocoelium dendriticum
AACCATGAGCCATCCGTACCGACAGACCCCTGGTTGTATGCCGGAGGTGCTTGGCACCACAGATGTAAGTAAACTGGTAAACAATGTACTATTCTGACGACACTGGCAGTCTGTCTTTAAGACTTTGAGCTATAAAGGGTGCGGTCTCCGGAAATACGTGCGGGTAGGAGGCCGGGTAGGTTCTTGCTACGACATTAGAAAGTCTCCTGTTAGGAAGATCGAAGGTGATTTTTCCCTTAAAAGGAACAGAGAGAAACACGTTCTTCTTCGAGACCGCTGCTACGGAGTTAACGCGCTCACGGGCATTGGCACGTTTTTTGATGAAAGTTTCACGATAACCATTCGAAGGAAACGTTTTCACAATTCGGTCCTTCTCACCCTCGAGAGTTTCCGGACTACAAATGTTGGTGGCCCGGTAATACAAGCAACGCACTAAGTTACGTTGGTACTTCAGAGGCACGAAGCACGATACGTGTACAACGATAAGTGTCCAACGATAAGTGTCCAACCCATCTAGCTTTGCGGAAGATACTGCGCTCAAGTGATTCGTCCACATTTTGCAAGTGAACTTCATTGAGGGGTGTGCACTGTTCGACTGCTGGAGCACACGGTTGACATCAGTGCGAGAATCACAGATGATGAAAGCTTCATCCATTTACCTCCAATAATAAACAAATAAGGCAATAACCGCTTGGATGGGACCACGCTCAAGTTTAGCGTAAAGGATGTCGTCAAGGGAAGGTCCAATATGGGACCCCTTCGTCACGCCGTCAATTTTCCTATAATATATCCCGTCAACCAGGGAATATCTATTAAAATACTCCGTAAAATTGGCTCCTTAAGCTTAGGCACTGAAATGTCAACGTTTAGGCTCTTTTCCGTTATATACTCGCAGATGAGTTTAACGTTTTTAACAACTGGGCGTTTATGAAAAGTGATTATACATCAAAAGAAAGCATCAATTTACTGTTTAACCAAGTTTTGGACTTTATCCCCGTATTCGAACGAATCCTTCGAATCCTTTGGACGAATCCTCCATCTATTCCTAGTTGGGACCTGAGGTAGTTGGTGTGACATACATTAAGAGGTATTTCATTCAACTTTCCAATATAATTCGTTTCACAATAAGCACTTTCATACTTATTGGTGCCAAATAATTTACGGTTCGTTAAGTAACGAACCCGTAAATTATTTGGCACTTGTGGAAGGGGCACATTATAAGGCACTAACCTCTGCGGGGTTTGTATTAACACACAATGCGCCTATGCTCAGGTTTGTCTGGCCAGTCTGGGTCAAAATTATCGTGACTGGATGGTGGACTCAGTGCTGATGAATATCTTTCACTAGAGGCGGTGTTGGTGATTTGACAAGGTCCACCTCGTTGCCAATATGACTGGTGTATGTGTGAGAAATATGAGCCTCTGAGTGCTTGGCATTAAGTGCAAACCGCTTTTGTAGTGGCGTTTTATCGCTTCTGATCAGAATGTTCTTAATGGCAGTTCGTGCTGCGATGAGCTGTTTGTTATGTACCATTTTCGCAGCCATTGTCTTATCCGGCAAACTAATAAGAATGGGACACATTCTCATTGTCGCCTTCTTCTGCAGCCTGCGACTTAGACGGTTAGAGAAAGTCATATCGCATGCCGGGAGCGATTTCTTTTTGACTTTATCTGTACTCAGTCTGTCAAGTGTGTTAGACACCATCACGCTTTTGATCTGTTAAACGTTCCTGAGTCACAGTTGTGACTAAGTATAGAGAGGAACCAGTCCTGTGTAGTGTGTCTACTTTCACATCCCTTGAGCTATTAAGTAATTCACAGAAAAACAGAACTTGATCAAATTTCGAGCCAAAGTGAAGAAGTTCGGTCTTCAGTTCTGTAACATTTTTTCAAGAGCAGTGGTGCACTTTTGAAATTCAGGCAGTAAAACATTTTTGTTACCAGAGCGCGCAGCTAGTGCTTTTTGTGTTTTTGTCGTCTTAGTCGAGGGGTTGCTCGTTTTGGTGGCATTATGGCCGCGGAATGCCACTGCTTCCTGCTTTTCCTTCGTTTTAGCTGTAACATTCCGCAATTTAGTAAAACCAAAGAAATTCTATTGCCAATGCTAGCAGTTAAAACAGGTCGCAACTCGAGTTACTCCGTTAACAATTGTACGCAGAATAGAAGGGAACGCGCAGAAAGTAGCCTACGTTGACTAATATAGTGGGAATGCGATAGAAACTGACCATTCTAATGCTGCGTGCCGATTGGTCCTTTATATTGGTTCCAAAACCTTTCAGGTCCGTGGGACGATTTGTGTTACAAACTTCTATCAGTGTGATAAACGTAGGACATGTTTGTGTGCGCCGGCTTGGGTAGTGTTGCGCGCCAGGGTCTTCGTAGCAACTTAACAAGTTGTAGTCGAGCATAGCCTATATACTGCCTTTCAATTCCTCTTCTCTTTACCTTCCCGTTTCGTCTTCAGTATCGTTAGTGCCACCATCTCCCATGCGTGTTTTTGCACCATCCATCTAGTCGCCTCGCACCTGGTCTTCTTTCGGCAGCTGTGCGAGCACCACTCAGCCAGCCACGAGATATGATATAAGCACACCCGTTTATCCAGCTCCGGCACTTACCAAGTAGCTGCCCAACTGGTCAAATACTACCAACGTAGGCCCCGGACATGGAATCCATCGGAACAATCGACTGGACGCATATCACAGGTAGATAGGGAGGTAGACCAGCCAAGTGAGCGATCAGCTGTCAAGTTGAAACAAGTTCACACAGTTTCGTCTCTAATACAACCGAGGCGCTTGTCTTCAGGTTGCGAATGTATGTCCGTGTTGTAATCAGACGATGGCGCGGTAGGCGTACAGTTTATTGGATTGGACTGTTGCTCGTTCAGGGCCAAGATGTTAGGTTGCAAAGCAGGCTTGCCGAATGATTGATAGGGGTCTGTTGCAGGGAAAACTTATTTTACTCCCTAGCTGTTCTACAGAATGGTGAACAGGAACGGCTGATATATTGTTCGAACGCCGCTGGAGTGCTATATCAAGTTAGACCAAAATTTTCTTCAACATTTGGAATTCCGCAGCGTTTTACGAGCAGGTATGGGGGAAACACTCGGAAATGGACAGCTCTGAGCAAATGTTGAACAAAATCTAAGGGGTTTGGAGCGAAGGATATCAAACATGCTGCGCGCCAATTTGTGACGAATAAGTATAAATTCAGTGAAGTGCGACAAAATGTGGCAGAATGGCAGAAGCACACCGCGAGTACACCAAAGTGACACCATCACGCTGATGCAGATTGGCCTAGTTTGGATAGTAACAGTTTATCCAGTTCCATTTAATCCACGAACATACAAGGATAATCCATATTATAATAAACGAAAGGATGAAGACGTCTATAAACTGAATTCGTTATGGATCAGAATTAAGGAAGCTGGTGAAAGGGAGACAGGAAATCTATGCCTGCGTCATATCGGGCATGAAGTATTTTTATGTATGTCTGAACACGAGGTTCTCGCCAAGAAACACGAGGTGGGCTATCTCGACTCAGCCTTTCCACATGATCACCTGCATCTCGATGTTTGCCTGTTCAATCAGAGCTTGGCGAATAACACACATTAAAGTAGAGACATGGGTGGCATTTAATGGACCTGCCGGATCCGGCATTTGCGCAACGAATACATCAGGGACTCCGGTGAAGTTATTTTATACTGCACTGTTAAGCAAACTTGGGAAGCATAGCTCAGTGATACGTGGCGAAACTGGACAGCCTCCTGAGGTCATCAGTGCGTAGTGGTTAGGTTCTTGACCAAGCAAATAACTGAACACACAGCGTCGTTGTAATCTACTATCTTAGCCGATAAGCCTACATGGAGCTATACGCAATAGTATAAAGCCGCATGTGCATCGAATACGTGTACGGAAACCTCATAGACGACGCAACAATCAAACCGGATTAAGCCGATGCTTAAGATCCTAAGGCTGTCCAGTCGATCTTACATTTTCTTCAACAACTTCGACGTAGTACATTACGGGCCGGCGGCGGTTGGTGCCCATTTGCTAACAGGAGTCAGGTTAAGAAAAGGAAGACGGAGGATTCGTCATGGGTGTGTTCAATTAGAAAAGTTGTTAAGAATAACCAACCAGAATGAGTCAGCTGCAATAAGGAGCAAATTCAAGCAAGCAGCTCGATTGCACTCGCGATATTGAAGTGGTTAACTAGTGTGACATTGTGTTTTTGATGTAATACCAATAAGTTGCAAATATTGAAAATAGGCAGTTAGAAGACAAATAGCTGCGTTACTCCATATACGTGATATCGGTCACGCAAGCTAGATATGGTACCTTCCGCCTTGATACCTTGAATGAAGAACGGGCTTGCACACCTAAAAATGCTGGAAGAAGCTGCATCTGACACTTTGATGCGCCAATGAGATAACTTCAGTTATTTAGCAGCAAGCTTTGGAAAGTTTCCCTAATATGTTTGTACCAAGTGGTTCACAACGTTCACCGGTTATAGAATATTTTGAATTCTCTGTGGATTAGTTTTGACTGAACCAAAGTTAAGCCGGCTGATTCAAAGCATAGTGGTGACATAGTTGATCTTGACGCAATTCAACAGAGGTCGTAATCCTAGATGTACAGAAACAGTATACTTACTCATGAAACAGTACATACATTTGTTCTTTGTAGATCATCTGCAATTGTCTTAATCACTGATGCCCTGAGTCTGTTTATGGCCGATTACGAGTTGCGTGACAGTGCATCGGCCGGTCAATTGCAATGCAGCTAATTGATCCTGGAGCACTCCGTTCGATAGCAGATGAGACTGGAAAGCATTGGTCAGTCCATAAGTTGGTCTGACTATCAAGTTTTATCTAAAGTCACATTTCTCAAGGATTTTTTGCTTAACGTAACAAGCTGTGCATGCAAGGTGTACATTGATTTCTACACACCAGATTAAGTGAGCCAAAGGGATGAGAAATGGTAGACCAGGTTAGTCAAACAAATGTACTTTAATTTCTTCCGATCTTCTTAATGAGCTGGACTGTTCCATCGCGGCGGTTCGACGACGTACCTTCACACCCTCATCATGAGAATCATCAACAGCACTGGATTCGGATGTTGTATGATGAATAGTGGAGAGGGAGATAGTGGACCCCGACAGGGCGGACGTTCGCCGGCTGACGTAGTCCGAAGGATGACTACCATTAAGTGGCTGTGCTCTCAAGTTTTCAGACTTGTGGCGTGCATTGTCTCTGTGACCCCGTCTGTCAGCGACAAAACGCTTAAGAGCACATTAACTATACGTGCAATCACCAAGTATCCAAAAGTAAACCCGGCACAAATAGTGTAGCAGTCTGGAGATTCCCCGGTTTGCCTGTGTAAAATTCTAACTAAAATTATTTCATTGTACACTTAGGCAACCGGCGTGGTTTGTTGAACTGATTGCTGAGTTCGAATGCTTGACTTGCTCATCGCCATTTTTGCTTGGCGCTCGTTTCGGTTGCAACTCGCAACTACCCTGTGTGCTGTGCATTCTCCGTTCCCCTAGCTAGAGCGTCCACGGTGTCGTTCTTTTATAGCTAGATAAAAAAGAATCTTTAACTGTACCAATATAAGTTTCCCTATAACTCGATCCGTCTTCTCGAATCGCTCTCTGGGCTCCCGGTACAGGCGACCCACTAAAATAGCAGGTTACTGGCAAGAAATTAACAAAAAGCAACGTATCCGCAGCCACCAGTAAAATTTAAAGCCAAAGTCGGTGTGACTTCGATGCTTTCAAATAACAATAAATGCCAAAAGGTGACAAGCCACAAGCAGTTTGCTCACACCCAATAATGCTATCCAATTTTCGAGCGATACCTAGGAAGACCCTTCCCGAAGATAAGCGGAGACAACTGAGTCATGAAATGCAAAAAAATGGGTTGCAGATAAGAAATAATAATAATACTATATTTATTAGTATTTTTATTATTAATAAACTTCTATGCTCGGCAAGGTAAGGCACGCATTTACAGGCATGTTCATGTTAATCTAACATAGGGTGAGCAAAAATGTACAAAAATACATGTTTGGTATTACAGTGAATCTACGTATATATGTACGTATATATGTACGTAATTGTGTATGAATGTAACTATGCAGCTTGTGTTTGTTAATGTGTCGCAGATTTTTAGACTGTTTGTAATCGTCAGGAATGTGAGAATAAGCGATTGATATCCGTGGTTTGGATAGCAGTTTCCGGGTATCCATGGGGCAGTCATTTTACTTTGTGGCGAGTCACATCTGTTGGCCTGAAGTCAAGCTTGTAAGGCAACCATGATACGCTAGTAGAAATTGTACCAATGGGACAGTTGAAGTGGTTAGTTGTTCGGGTCAAGATAGACAAGCTGTGAACGTATGCTGTGTCTCAAAAGCTACCGGATGGAAGAGAATATGACTGTGTTTTCCTTGAAAGTTTGCTAGGGTTTTTCAGTATTTCACACTACTCATGTAATGAATGTAGTGTCAAACATGGCGTAGGCGAAATAGCGAACTTGGAAAACAACAAAGATGGTGGAGATGGGCAAACGACAGTGTTTTGTCGAGGTTCATGGTGTGGCTAAGAACAAGGTGAACAGAGTTATGTTGTATGCAGAATGAAAGGCGTAACGATAAGCTGTCAAAGATCAGGTATTATGAAGATAAACTAGGGAGTCGGGCCTTTAACAGATTGGACAGACTGATCTGTCTGACACAAACACCTCCATATGCGGTCCGGAATATCCAAGCATGGTGATACTTTCCACGCTGGATCAACGTACCTTCGCTCGATCCACGATGGAATAGTACAGGACCTAATATAGTACGCCTGCACTTACCACTTCGGTCTGTTGGGCTCACAGTGAGCCTCCTTCGAGCAGCCTAACGAAGACCCGCCTCCCACCTGCGCTGAACAAGTAGCCGGGACCACACTTACTGTCGTGCAGCTAGCCTAAAAACATCATTTCCGCAAGTCCCTCTTAAGTAATTTCTTCTGCATCCTTAATTTCATTGTCCTTACGAACCCATCCGACGTGACACAGCTTTCGACTACCCGCAAGTGCCACAAACTGCGCGACACTGCTTTACAAGCGATTAAAACCACGCCTACGTGTTTGAAATTTTAGGACGAATGCGTCCATTTCTTCCTAGGTTGCAACAGATGCAGATATTCGCAATGCAATCTTTTCCAGAACGAATTAATTAGACAATTCATTAGCATCCAACAATGATGGCATCCATCGGATAAGGATTCAGGCAATAAGCTTGCTGCATTGGGTTGCAGTTGCAACAACTAATTTGGAGTTATAGCAGGTCAAGCAATTGAGTCTGAAGTAGGAGGAACCAACGGTCTGCTGTTAAGGAGACGCTGGACTCCAACTAACAAGGTAACCTATGCCTCCCCATTCAATACTAGTTTTGCGTCTGATGGTATCACCTGTCTAACCCCCTCACAGTGCGCTCACACACTACGCCTCTATGACTAATTGATGGTGGATACAATGCCAATGTATGCCGATGAATAGCAAGTTATAGTTGGTTACCTTTTGTTACCACACATTCATAGCAGCCCGTAGTTCCGAAACCGCTCCCACAAAATTACCTAGGTTGTCATTGAATAGTTCTGCTGGAGTTCGCCTGCGGGCAACAAATCCCATCAGTAGCTTGATAAAATAGTCGTTATTCGAGCAATAATACACCACATTGTAAAAGGTTCCCGTCTGTAGACACACAAATAGACTTTCATATAATTTTTCTTGTTTGCTCACGTACTTGATAAATGCGACCCACCAACAAGTTTAGCGAATGCCTTTTTTATGTATTATAGCTAGTGATAATAGCGCCATTATCTGCTTACCGGTACAGACAAAACGTCTTCTGCATGCCCAAATAAATTCCTATTAATCGTTTCTCGAATTGCAATCCTCTTATTATCTAGTATGTGCAGAGCAGACCCGCCAACCCATGTGAAACGCCCAAATGGCCTTCAAGGAGATAATAAAATTTAACCAGCAACTCTGTGACTTCGTGTTTGTGAGGTAATATTACAAAGAAGATACAAGAAATTTCACATTCCGGGTAAACCAATTCTATATATAGGCAAAATAATTTTCCACGCAGTATCGAGCTATGTCGCATCGGAGCCACTTGTCTTGTTTCCCTTCTAGGAAGCGTCGTTTCCTCGATAAAATCCTCGAGCAATGTTACTTCAGCTCCGTACTTCTGTTTATTGTCATACATGTGACGTTGATTTCTGCTTTCTTAAGTTCATTGAAGGTTGACAACCCAATACGTTAACAACAATGATCAATTCCATATACGCAAGTTGTTAGGTACCCTTTGCATCGGTTCGGCCAAACCACGGACGCTAGCAATTCGATTCACCCAGAAATTTCGCTAATCATCACAGACAGTGATATCTTGCTTGCGGTTGGGTACAATTGATAGGTCGAAAGCTTAACCTATACCACTTCAGGTTCGGAAAGTGGAGCAGAGTTAGGCCATTCACACTCATCGCCAAACAGGAACTCTGGTCATCTAAAGCAGTTCTTCAAATGCACCAATAGTAGGTGCCTCATAACATCGGACCCACAGAATTGCCTTGTGAATTAGCATGCCTCCACCGACCAAGTGTCTAAAACGCGTGGATGGTCGACAATCTGATGGTCACAGTGGTCTCTCTCCTCCTGGACGTGTAGTTGATGCAATAAAAATGGTGTTGGAGTCAGTCTATAACCAGACCTCAAAGTTCTGCTGGACCCCGTCACAAAGAACCTCCAATAATGGTAGTAAATACTTCCGCTGTCAAGTTCAGTCGTGGAATAGAGAGCCTTCCACGGGGGCTATTCTAGGCATTGATTACAGCAAGGAACAATGCGTGAAGATTCCATTGTAAAAGTTGACGTACTGCGTCATACCTGATTTCCGAAGAATCGCAAATGAGTTGCAATTTTGGCAATTTTGGCAATGTTGGCAATTCTGCAGAATTGTGAGTTCGGTAGGCGTACCTGGGAATTATTAGGACTACAGAGACCATCACTCCAGCTGGCCAAGCACACCATACTTCCTGGTTGTTACCTAGCGTAACTTATCCGGACACTGGCTCCGCAACTTCTATATACGTGACTGCCTTATACACATCCGTTAGGGTCATTACCCACTTCCGCAACCTGAATACGGCCTCACTCAACATATCTCTGCTTTTGGAAATAAATTCGATAGATTGCGACAAGGACGGCAACGAAATCAAATGACTGATGACATGAACATTATCACAGACCGCAGCCGCCACATTCCGCAATGATCCACCCACACGACAATGGTTTGCCGCGTAGCAAAGCTGGTGCAAATTGGGAATCAATTTGCGCTAAGTGATGCGTTGTCATTTGGTATTGTACCACTCCTGAACCGACCTCATCCATTTTCCACACAACACGCCTCTGTCCACTTCTGTTCCCTACACTTTCATGAGCCTGTCATCGGTATCAGCGTACATGGCCACTATTGCCGTTCTAAAGCGTAATCATATGCTGGTCAATTCCGAAGTCGTGCCTGGTCCTTGAGTCAATTGATTGTTTGGGTAAACCTCACCATGTTCTCCGCACAGTCAGGTACCACTCAAAGCTTTTCCGATTTCCTAATGGTGATAACCGCGTAATGCAGCAAATACCACCTAGAAGAACAGTGGGATGGCGCTGGTAGGATAACACGAGGATAGCTTAACACATTGACATATTCATTTTCATGGCTGCTACATATCGATGTTGTTGAGATGGACTGTTTAGTAACCGTTTCACCAAACATTTTAGTCTGTGTCGAGCGGATTCGTAAGCGTGTGTGACTTCCTATTTGTTGTTCCTCCAAGGTTGGACCACCTCGAAATGCCCATCTACAAGCTACACTGAGATTTTCACTATCGAGTGTGCAGTGTTAGCTTCCAGGGAAAGTGTAGCGCTGCTCGAAACAATATCTACAAAATCATGGTCATGCGAAAACTTTACTTGATCCTCTGGAGATATCTAACATCATTTCACACAACTTGCGGACGCGCAACGTTGTCTGCTTCAACTATCAAACCCGGCCTTATCCATCCGAGCAATAATTTTGTCGCAAAGAGAAGACCACGACAACAAAACCCCTGTTTCCGTCTACCAATATCCTCGGGAACATTAGCACTCAGTATTATACTAATCCGGGATCCTTAATATCCATAAACCAACCTTATACAACAGTGACCACTGACTAACGGGCTCTCTTACTGGGCGTAACGTTAGATTGGTTAAGCACTAGCGCATCTCACTGTAACCGCCTCACAGTTTTCAAATGACATCAGGCAAAAACCGGCTATTACGTATTAAGGAGACCTAAGGTCAAATTTTGCAGTACAATGATACTAGATACAATTACACAGCAACCCTCCATAGCTGCTCCTCTTGGACCTGGCTCACGTCGGACTTACTGTCTAGTAAGGCGTACGTTTCAACCAAACTTAAAGTGCATACTAAACGTACAGGCTAAATTCCAAAAGAATATGGTGGGATGCTACTCGATGCCAGTCGCAGGAGGTAGGGCGTAACAAGCGTGTCGAGTACGGAAGCAGGGATAACAATTAGATAGTATGGACCGAAGGGGTAATGGAGGACAGGTAAGCAGTAGCAGACAGTTCTGTGCAGCTTGACGCACATGGGGAGGAAGTGTTCGATCGGTGCAATCAGTTAAACAAATGGAGGATCAGAAAATATAAACTGGCTGATTTCACAAAACACTGAAAGAATGAATGGTTCTGGTTCACAATCAACTCTTGCGGATTAATTACGCAAGGCATAGCAACTGACCGAATCTTTTCGAGGAGTATCCCAGCCTGTGTTGGCGTTCACCCTGTGTGTAGCAGAGGGTGGTGATTGCTCTTAGATTCGAATTAGCAGCATCCTTTAATCACACGACAAACTGCAGCAAGGTGACCCAAGCTGCAACCGCGGTAGCATCACATTTAACCCTGATGTGTTCCCAACGACAGAGAATGTCGGAAGTCAGAAAAATTGGATAGGAGTTCGCCCTATAGTTACAGTCACAAATTGGGTAGAACTTTTCGTTGGGCTGGTCCGCAACGGTTTGAAGGGAGGCATTACACTCCACTTCCGTATCCTGCAATCAAGGCGGCCGCATGATGACTTGCTTCCGCGGGGCGCTGGAATCGGCAATTTTCCAAACATGCTGCAGGTGACTCGGGCTTCAGCAGCAACAAAGTCCGCAGTTCCCGGAAAAACTTCCCTACCCTCTTTAACGATCGCGTCGGCTGCCTTAACCCACCTTAATTGTACACTGAAAAGCAAAACACGGACCAGGCACTCACCAGTGTTCTCGGAGTCTAACTGAGCAACATAATTCAAGTGCGATGAAGCAACATGACAGTTCCCCATTATCAGAATCATTCGAAGCAACGTGTCGTAAATGTTAGGCAGTTGTCCCAAGCCGGAGTACAGTTCATCAATCAGGTTTCAGGTTTATCTATTTCATCAAACCAGCACAACATGTTTATGAAGAATTTTGGAAAAATGTATGGGAATCGGCGCGCAAGATAGCTGGTGAGAACATTTAGTTTTAGTGAGAGTAAAACATTGGCTGTGGCTGCTGCTGTATTCGCTGAAATCGTCCGTCTGGATTATTTCAGTTATAAATAGTTATAAATCCATAACATCTAGACTCAGTCAGATAGACGTCAAACATCCGGAAAAGTACTGAACATCTGGATTTGAACTCTGCCAGCGTGGGAGCACATATGACAGATACCGGTAGGGCATTCCACGTTCTGCAAACTCGTATGGAAAAGTAATTCCGACGGCATTCTAAACGACTTTACTACTGTGTCAGCCTGATATAGTGGCCTCTCAAATTGCGCTTATTGAATGAGCTTTAGCAAATGGCGGCACCTGTGCTTGGGTTCGCTCAAAATATGGTAAGCCAAAATGAGGTTTCCATGCAATTGCCGATACTGTCCGCTGAAGACCCCTAACGCTCGAAGCCTTCGTTCATACGGCAAATTACGCAGACCCTTGACGTCTCTGGTTGCCCGGCGTTGGGGTATCCCCAAGGCGGTGAGATCTCTCCTCAGCCATGGCTGCCGAATCTGTACTACGTATTCCACATGTGGCCGTATGTATGAGCTGAGTAGTTGTGGAAAAATCGAAGGGTCGAATCGTCCGAGTGCATGGTTCAAGAGGCCGTTTCAGTCTGATTCGAACATCCAAGGTCAACCTGGACAAAACTCCCACATTCTTCTCACCAGAAGACGTTTGAAGCTTCTGGTTGCCGAGTTTGTGAAAATGAACCAACTTATGCCTCAGATGCAGCATTCTATATTTTTACAAATTGAATCGAAGTACATTCTGGACAACGCAGTTTAGCGTTTAAACTCTGAAAGTGATACTTATAGTGAAATGCAGTTCTGAAGACAAGAGTGCCGTGTATCCGTGCGAACGACTTCACGACAAGCTAATGCAGCGCCCAGATCTACTACGAAAAATACATTCATCTAGCTAGGCGAACAACCGCTTCGTGATGTCAGCTGGTTGGTTCGGATTTAGTCACTTCTAACAAATAGTTTGGCGGCAGTGTTTCAAGACATGGTGCGTTTTCGTCTGGCAAGGGTTTTTTTCTATAAAACGCCACAAATATCCGTTTAACAACACTGTGACGTGGCGGATGTGACTAGCCGCTCACTAAACTCACTGCTTCTTACATATATGGATGATCTAACCCAATCCACGGATGGGAGTCATCCAATACGCAGAGTTCATTTCTCTTCTTCCTACGCCTGACCGAAAACAATCACAAACACGATGTCATATTGACAAATTCAAGCAACACAACACATTCATGCACACTTAACACATGGATCCATATGTTACTTATAAACTCGTGTCGTTTTTACATTAACCAGTCCTTGTTGTGTTCCCATGATCATGACTAAGCAGACATGTCTCGCACTGTCGAGAATAAAACATTTCGTTCCTTCTTCATTTAAGTATTGCTCGATAAGTATTGTTCCAGATAATATTATGTCAAGCAGTGCATCAACGTAATCGGAAACACATGTACCGATATTTTACTTTGGCTCCTGTGCTCATGAAACCATGGATTACAACAGGGCGAAATCATGCTGACCGTTGGATATCGCCACCATAGTAATAACCTTGCTTTTTTCGCAAATCAGCGTCATAATGTTCCTGGATCCCACAATTATCCCACATATTTCTCAAGTGTGT
>CALYDF020006587.1:0-13287 GCA_944474145.2 Dicrocoelium dendriticum
CACACTTTCTTTCGTCATCTTTATGAGATATTTCGAGGGAGTAAAGTTTGTGCATCAGAAGACGGACATCCCAGCCTTACGCTTGGGATATGTTGAAGGAAAATTGTGTTCACCTTAACGGATCATTCCATTCCATCTCGCTTCCTCTACCGTCGTTATAGTTTCCGTAAATTAGTCTTAGTTTTGCGCATGAAAACGTCGGTAAACTGCCATCTGTATCCATGTAGACGGAGCCTCTCGAGGGACCTGGAAACATATACGTTCTTCTTATTAAAATCGGCGGCAGGGCCCATGGCACGCTTAAACTTGCGCTGGCGAGCTCCTGACAGATAGTTGACCCGCTACTCCCAATGTTGTGCCGTGGGCGCGTGTCCTGGACGCGTCCTCGTGATGACCGCTGGGCGGGAGTTGGCTTACGCCCTTCTTTTAACTAAGAGCCAGAAGACAATTTCGAATGATTTAGTTCATTAACTCATGGCGCATGACCCGTTGTTTTCGGGTGTACATTTTATGGAAGATTTGGTTGAGGACCCGAGTCGTTCTGCTGGCTGATGTGGACGCCAATACGGATAATCTCATGCTGCATCGGCCATCATGCAGTGACACTAGGAAAAGCGTCGCCTTATCTGCTGCACACAAGAGGTAGCTAAGCGAAAACATGCTACTGCTGTCCCTGCCGTTCTTCTTCCCCTGCACATTCATTCTCTTCCTGTCCCTATCTCAACTAACACTAGTTCCTCCAATCCGGGTAATTATGCATGCCATTGTCCACCACCGCTATTATACGCCTTCGCGCGAAGTGCTCAACATCGGGTGCTGGAACCTGCGCTCTCTACTAGACCGGCACACGAGTGAGCTTCCCACGCGACATGCTGCACTGGTTGCGATGCAGCTGCCGCGCTATGGGATCGACATTTCCGCAATCAGTGAGACACGGTTTGTTGACCAAAGTAAACTACTTGAGGCTGGTGCCGGTTAGACGTTCCACGGGGTGGGAAACGCCACCTCAACACCACGTGTACATGGGGTCAGATTTGCACCATCCACTGCGACATGGAAGAGGTGAAGCCGCCACTTTTATCAACACGCGTGGTCCCACCATAGCCTGGTGACACGAGGGATTAGTTTTACGCTTGGTTACCCTCCGTGATACCGTTTGTGGCGAGGAGCGACAGTCCATTCCTACAAGGTGATTTCTATGCGCACGTCGGCGTAGTGCTGCTGTGTGGACAGACGTAAACGGTCTGCATGGTATTGGCTCAGCCAATGGGGGCAGTCACCGGCTGCTCTCCGTGTGTGCCACTCACGGCCAGACGATCACGAAGACCCGGTTTGCACTGGGCACGAGTGATACAGTAACTTGGACGAACCCAAGAACTGGACACGCTCACCTGCTCGACTATGTCATCCTACGTCAGTATGATTTGCGTGAACCGCGCATGACACGTGTACTGCGTGGAGCAGAGTATAGCACGAATCACAAGTTAGTGTGGACTAAACTGTACATATATTATCGTAAATCATTGTATTGCACACCCGTCGTAAACGAGTTCAAATTTAACGTTCTTTTCCTAGGTACTGCTGGGAAGATGATGAAACTGTAGAAGGCGATGGATACCCGCCTTGACGATGTCGACTCTATTGCGCCAGTCAGTGAAATGTGGCCCCATATCCGAGACCAAGTGAAGTCTGCTGCCGAGGAAACGATCGGGCGAGCAAACTGCAAGCCGCCCTATTGGTTTGATGGCAGCGGCGCGACCATTGGGGCATTGGTGTCGACAAAGAATGCATGTTTCACTGCGCATGTGGACGATCCTGCTAATGCAGAGTAGGATAGTCATTTTCGCCAACTTCGACGGTGATGGACTCGAGAGCTCCGTTGCAATAATAATGCATGATGGGTGGGGAAGGCGAAGCAGATGAAATACTACACCGAAAACCGCTAACATGAGGAATTCTTTGACTCCTTGAATGCAGCTGCTGTGGAGGTTGGTGGATGCTATTTCCAGCAAGGCTTGCGCGTAGAGTGAAAACGTAACGCAGATCAGACGAATGCACTTTGGTCGTCTCGAACAACCGTTCAAAGGCTGACTGGGTTATGTTACACGGGCTTGAGCAGTAAGAGATGGAGATGTGTCTTGCCGACACCCAGACACTGGATGAGACGCACCGAACACTTGTTCAGCTGCGCCGGAGCCAACGGGATCTAGCCTAAAGTGTTGAAACACGGTGGACCCGTGTTGGTAAATACGCTGCACCACTTGGTGCAACGTGTGTGGTGTGACGAAGAGGTGCCAGCTGACTTGAAGGATGTCCTTGTGTTACAACTGTACAAGGGCAAATGGAGCAAACAACGTTGTACTAATTAGCATGGCATCAACTTGCTGAGTTGTGTGGAGAAACTGATCGCCCGAATGCTTCTCAACCGCCTCGTCACTCAGGTTGTTGAACCGAATATGACGGAAGAGAGATGCGGATTTCTTTCGGGCCGCAGTACCATCGATATGGTGTTAGCAGCTCGTCAAATGCAGGGGAAATGCAGATAGCGACATCATCTATTGTACTCGCTGCTTTTTACTTCACCAAAACGTTTCATACGACGAACTGCGAAGCGCTGTGTCTGGTGTTGGGTAATTTTGGTTACACGAGTAAGCTTGTAAATTTAATTAAATGCACAATGGTATGTGGACGAGGGTGCTGCTGAGTGGACAAACCTCGGATAACTTTACTGCTGTGGCTGGTGTGAAGCAAGGCTGTGTCATAGCTCCTGTTCTGTTTAATATTTACCTCCATGCAATGATGTGTTGTGCGTTTGATGCTTCCTGTGACTACGGTGTCCGTGTGGAGCACTGTATTGATGGTGGGTTGCTGAACATCCGTCGTTTCGGGGTGTGACGCCTAGTGATTGTGACAACTGTCCGTATGCTGCAGTTTGCCGACGACCACGTTTTCTTCACACAGTGCGGATGAGTTGCACACACACAAGTTTGGCTCTCGCTTCGATAGCGACCAAATTCGGACTCAACCTCAACACAAGCAACACTTCAAAAAGTATGTTAGTGAACAAGCTCTTGTTTTTGGTGGTTCTTCATCAGGCTAATTACAATACGAATATATGACATGGAAACGTCAAGCACAGATATGGGTACATGTTCATAAGTTTACATAGACAAAGTGCCCGAGATAGGTGATTGGTCGCACAGCGATCAAGGGTGTGTATGTGCGGTGTTAACCACACAATGTGTCAGCGTTACAGGTGGCATGTAGAGTGAGTGCCCGGACTCATTTCTTATATGCGCATAGGTCAAGGTCATGCAGCCGAATGGCAATCGCTTCGGCAGCTGCCAGTAGGCATCTGACCGCTCTTAAATACAGCAAAACGCGGTCAAGTAGTTCATTTGTATTTACGCTTTCTGTTGTTCGTTTCGATCAAGGTATATCATAAGAACCACCAACAGACTAGATGGTAGAGATTCGTAGCGATGCCCCGGCTTCGCTGTATAGCGGAGTGGCTAGAACAGTGGTTGATTTGAACCATAAGGTCAATGCACACGAGGCGTTCCATACCATCTACCGCGTACCCGGACACCATACAGGAGCGCAGATGTCGCCTGCTGGCAGCGGCCGAAGCGGTTGCCATTCGGCTTCATGACCTTGTCCTATACGCACATAGGAAATGGGGCCGGGCCCTCACCCTGCTTGGCCCCTTGTAACCCTGTCACATTGTGTGTTTAACACTACACACACACACACACACACACACACACACACACACACACACACACACGATGGATAGATCCCCTCGGTGTCAAACGCGTGGTGCGGTGTCTCATGCGGTCGAGAGTGCCTGAGCCAAGCAGGCTTGGCAAGCCATCAGCTTGGCCACGTGGGGCCAACATCTAAAAGAAAACGAGCCAACTGCATATGTGATCATCATCAGCGCAGCGCTTGGAAAGTACACTGTGTTCGATTCCATTTTATTTACTAACCCAGGCCACTAAGGTGGTCGATGTGATACGTGTGCTACATCATAGCTGCAATTGGTCTGTACGTGTGTCTGCGTGTTGAGTTTCTTGCATTCCATGCGTTGGCTGTTGACTGACTCTGCTGGTGGGGCGGCGCTTGAAGTGAACGCTAACGATGTGCTTGGCTGAATAGTACCCTGCAACTAGATTACTGGGTCCAGGAGACTGAGAATCGTTGATGGGGGGACAGGATGCACTGCCATCCTGACAGTGATAGGTTCAAAGAATGATTCCATGCATCCAGTATTGAACAGGCTACTGCCTGGCAACCTCCATGTGTACGTCTGTTAAGAATGATTTCCCAATTAGGCCGGAATGCTGCTGTTGTGCAGGTTGAAGGAGTGTGGGCCGACTCCGTTAATGCAACGTGGCTCCCATTCACATACCTCGCGGTCTTATTGTTTCGGATTAACACTGGATATTGGGTGTGTGGATGAAGCTGTGATTGCTACAGCACAAGCCACCCACGGTTTCTATGTAGGCGCAGTCGCCCCGCGGCTGTCCTATGGATGCCACAGGGACAGGTAAATCCGGAACAGGATGCCGCAAACCATACCACGGTTAACTTCGGCTATGATCACGACAACCAAACTATGCAGTACGTTGCTCGCGCAGTCAGCTGCTTCTGAATTGCGGTGAATCTGTTGGATATTGGTTATACCCAACGGTGGTGGACTGTGTAATTCCCCCAAAGTCACGATTAACCAGATCAGTTGCCGTTGCCACTGTCGGACATTTGCAGTTTACTTCTCCCACTACATCTGGTGTGCCATTCATCCTGCAAGTTAGCGAGATCGATGGTAAGAGTTTGGTGGAAATTATCTCCCAATTTACCGCAGTTGGCATGAATGAGCACGGCACTGGATCTCACGTGACGATGTTGCCTGAAAACATTCCCACGTGACTGGAGACTGTCACTCCCATTAGAGGACAAGTTGTACTTTTATGGTCACTTCATTCCCTTGGTAACATTACTTAACAAGCTTTTCTTTAACGATCCCTTAACAGAATTCGCTGTACTGCCACAGTCATTCACGTCTTACGAAGTAACGTTTGCATCCCGGCAGGCGACTAAACGGGCTTGAATAGAAACCTCTCCGAATATTTACTGAACGCAATATTTCCACTTTTGAGCTAGCTGCTAATGAAGTGTTCAATGCAAGAGTAAGGAGGATTCAGCGTGATTAGTTTTAAGCCAACAGCCTTTCAACGCCTTCTGTGGAATGGCAACGAATACTGCTTACCCTTAGTCTTCAGCTGGCTTGTGATGGTCACTGTCACACCGATTTAACAACGTGTGGAGTATAATACGAACACAGAAAAGCGCTGGTCAAAAGCGCCTGTTTTTGCGTCAACATGAAAACATTAGTCCCTGTACAACAGGAATGTTTAGTTAATGTAAGCATTAGTTACTGTCAGCAGATATATACCTGGTAATGGTTTGGCCTAACCGAAGGATTAACGAGATCCCTTCGTTTGCGTAAAGACCCTATTAATGCCATGGATAATTGAAGCTTTTTCATTTACATCTTTTGCACACAAGGAGGCAGAGCAAGGTTAACTAGGTAACTGGATGGCTACCAATCATTGTGGCGCCAACTGAACTAACTGTTGGGCTGCCTAGATACTCTTGGGGTTGCTAAGCGTAACATTCGGCATGTTGTTTCAATACGACAGAAAACATCAGGAGCCGTAGTGCTAAGCTTGGACATCTTATGAACACTTTAGAAATCCACCCGAGCTACCAACATTTTAAGCTATTTTAATCAGTCAGTTAGTTTGTCAGTTAAGAATGCGCCTTATGCACCGATGAGGGATAGATAGTATTCAATCGTACCAAACATCCCTCCAACTCCTTACTCTTTGCTGATGATCTCAAGATATGGCGAGCCATTAGAACAACCAGCGACAATGCAGCAATTCAGGATGATCTTGACAGGGTCTACGAATGGTCGACTCAGAGCCTGCTTCAGTTCAACGCTACAAATTGCAAGGTTTTGAGCATACGCCATAAAGCCACTTGCGAATACTGACTGGGGGATCAAATATTGCAGCGCACTTCAACGGAATGCGATCTAGGAGTGGTAGTGCAGGAAGATCTGGGCTGTTCCCGTCAGGCCGAGAAAGCCTCAAAAATAGCTAACCAAAACCTTGGCCATTTGCGGAGGGCATTCGGGCGCTTCGATCCTTCCATCTTCTCTCAGATGCTCAACGCCTACATTCGGCCTCATTCTGAGTACGCCATCCACGCCTGGCAGCCATGGCAAAACCAAGACTTTGTCGCATTTGAACTGCCACAACGAAGGGCGACCAAGAACGTCAAGGGTTTGTTTCATCTCCCTTACCGAATGAGGCTGAAAACCCTCGGGGTCTACAGCGGACAATATCGACGCCTGCGTGGCGACTTTATAATGACTTGTATGATCCTAAGGAATCCAAACTATTGTTGTCGTCACCTACTAAAGCTGAATCACAATACCACACTCAGAGGACACCAGCTAAAGCTGACCACATGATACAGCCGGTTGGAATGCCGCCGGAATTTCTTTTTCCTCCGTGTATGCGAACACTGGAACGCTCTTCCCACACGTTGTTGCTTCCCCACGCTAACGGTATCCAAAAGATGTCTGGATGATTCGCTTATCCACTTACATTACGCTATATAATCAGAGATGTCCACGTCAAACAAACGCGAAAAAAACGGTGCTCATTTTCAGCTTTTGTGCTTCACTATTTACACACTGCTGTTGTGGAATATAGTTTCGGATATATTACAACTGCATTCATCAATTTACCCCAGTCCAAGAAAGCGGCGCACGAGTAAGCGTTGTCGTTTCTTTTGTTCTTAAGATGTACCTTCCCATATTACTTCTCATATTACTCTACTGTAACAATTCAGTACACAGTCTCAAATGTTTATATGAATACGAGACGCCTGAATCGTTAGACGCTGATATTGCCAATTTATACTTACGTTTACTTTCCCTTCAACCATCCTACGGGACTTGTAAAGCAAGCGCATTTTTATCTGTAATATATCATAGTTCATCGTTCATAGTTCACTACTGTAACACATGACGCTTACCATAAAAAGCTAAGAAAGTTGTTCAAGATGTGGATACAAATGTTATCACAAAGCAAACTTGCGTCTTAACTCCTGAACCATGGTCCTGCAAAAGACGCGCTTGATGTGGGATGACAAACGAGGGGTAGACATCTGTTCGAACATAAACAGACCATCGGTAGATGAAGTTGATACACTATCAGATAGTTTGCTACGAAGTGGGTGACTGTGGGCGTTTTTGAAGCAAGCGCTTTTTTCAAGAACAGCTATGCGTATAAACAAAAGTCGGTCTTGGAATGCTGATACATCGAGACAGATGATTTAGCGAATTGTCAAGTGCACTAAACTAGTACATAATACAGGGAAGGTAGTATGTCCAGCCGGGGAAGAAAATGTGAGCGGTGATAAATCGTATTAGGGACAGGAGAATCTCAGACAAGGAACGTACAACGAATATTTTGTTTGCTTGAAGTGATCTATATAGACCGTGGCTGAGTGTGATACCTAGATACTTCAATGACTTATATGAACGAGAACCCTAGTCAGTTCGCCATGAATTTCTGATAATGACCTACTTTGTATAGTTAGATAAGAACGTCACAAGTTTAACTCATTAAGTGATTGATCACTAGGTTTTGACAACAAAGTAAAATTATCCGGAAACTTTTGCATTTCTGCTAACGAATGATGTATGTTGTATTAACATCGCTACTTCGGAGTGTGGTTTCTGGCTGATGTACGTGGAAAAGAGAATGATGATTAATTGTCCTTGAAACACACCGGAGTTTATAGTGAGCAGTGAGGAATCTTTACTACGAAGTCGAGTTACCTGGTGACGCCCGACGAAATGCTTCCTCAACAGCAAGACAAACTTGCGTTCCAAAAGAAACTTGGTTCCGCCAGAGCAATCTACGTCTTACACAACCGAAGCAAATTTTTGCAATAGCTCAATGTTGCCCGTTCACAAGACTGTCTCTATGACCGGTTTTGTTCTCAGCTGTAATGGTCACACCGAAATAATATGAATGCGACCCAGATCAAGTACGTTGGGATGTCAACCTAAACCCCTATGCGAATCTAGGGATGACAGTGCCAAATTACGAGGCATGCTGTAGTGTTTTGTGTGCGCCGCAAACTTTCGTAAGCAAACCGAAGGTTGTCTGAACATGTTCGGATCAGCATTATAGCAAGAATACTTCTCCAAGGGACGTTCAATTTTGCTGAAACGCAAGGGCGCGGCCAATGCACGTTTACTCCTTGCTTTGGCACCAGCGTGATCTTAGTACCTATTAGGCGATCAACGATGTTACGGTACTTCATACACAGTGTACACAAACCAGCAGAAGTTGGGACCAATTAATCAACAAATTCTTTGAAGGCGACGAAAGGTATCTGTCCGGACGATTCGGTTTGCTAGAGTGTAGGTGCCTCAATTTCGTATGCACTGTTTCTCTGTCGGCTGGAGGTAGTGCATTTGTCCGCCATTGTGATTGACGGCAGGAAGGATCAGGGCTAGTTAGTGTTGAAGCAACGGTCTATCTTGTCCTCTAGCTCTCATTTGAACTATCGACTGACTGTAAACCGAGTTTGTCAAAATACACCCACCTATAACCATACACCGGCAGTAAGTATGTTATGGATATTTCTATTCACAGCTCATACTAAGAGAGTTCGCACATTCAATGAACTAGGGATGACATATACACGATTGACCGTAGTATATTGTAATCATACCTGCCGCCATGACAATGAGTAGAAGGAGATCGCCTGTGTCAAGTGATGAATCAGGAGTGCTTCCCTCCACACGCCCACTCACTGCATTCATCATCAGTCGAAAGGATGCAGTGGGGATTCATGCAAATTGAGGACAGGAATTTTTGCAGTCGGCCCAAATATCGCGAATGCACGCATCAATATAGTTTGGGCATTCCGTTCTGCGGTACCTCAGGGTCAAGAAGGAATCGAAAGACGGTACTCACGATGCAAGCACGACAGCGCAACAGCGCTCTGATTTCCGTTGACTTCTACTGAATGGACGCGCAGTGGTCATTCATCGAATTAAAAATTGGGGAAGCATACTTCGTAGTTACAGGGCAGTTCAATTCAACTGTGATTCAGGAACTGAAGTGTAGTAGACCCAGTTATCACGACGCCCTTGCTAAAGATATCAAAAAATTGCGGTGATAAGAAAAGGCTGAACGCAAACGGAATACGAGGAGCATGGAGTTAGGAAAGTGGTGCGTAAACTTATCCCATGGAAAGAATATTACCAGAAAGTGCAAGAAACCAGGTGCCATATCCGATGGGGTCCCAATCACTGATGTGACACATCCCGAGGGCCAAACACATCATGGCGGCACGCGTGAACCTGACCATTTCTTCCTGTTAATTTCTTCATGTCTTTATATCACGTAATTAATTGACTATCTAAGGATTCTTCCCAGCTCGGCAGAGCGACAGCCTTTAATACACACCCAGGTAGGAACTCAAAGGGCATAAGGAGAACATGAACCAGTCAACGCATGCGACCAAGCTTCCACAAACTCTTCAGCAGGTCTTTACAGGGTTCCTTTCCAAACACCAAATCGTGGACCACAAAATTGCTTACCCGATGTTCGCACTAGAGGTGAGCGCTACTGCCCAAGCACCATGGATCAACGACGGTTGAACTCAGAATTTATTCAGCGCAAATTGGCCAATCTCTTAGCTAAACGGTAACGCAGCGTTGTACATCAACCTTTGAATGATAGGATGTCCCGCCCTCTGCATAGATCTGAAACTTGGTTGCACTCAGAAATTACCGACGCCGAGGTTGCGATATATAGTATGTCGTTTCTCCGAAACGAGCGCGATAGCAAGTGCGGGGGTAATGTTATACTTCCGAAACGACCTGCAGTGCGAACCGGTGGTGGATCCGGAAATGCTGATCATAAACGCACACTGGTGCAGTATGCGACTGAGACGCAACGACACGCCTTTTGGCCGTCGTTTACCATCTCCCAATGTCCACACCAGAGATGGACTCCCGCCTGGCATTATCCATGGAAAGGGTCCTACGCAGACGATACAGTCATGTTCTCATCTCTGGCGACTTCAATATTAACGATTTGGAAGTTCCGGCATCCCCCAAAGAGCAATTTAAAGCAGAGCTGCAAGCGTATATTGCAAGTATTCCGCCATGTCAGTTCGCCCACCCGAATCAGAACCGGAGAAAAACCATGTGTGCTTGAGTTAATGCTCACGAATGAAGATCTCACGATTGAGAAACCAAGGATGGAGAGCCCTCCGGGACGGAGCGACTAAGTAACCATCCGTTATGACTTCATGTGTTATGCGGAGTATCCACAAAAATATGGTAACTTGTTTCGAACAATCACCTACTACGACATACTGGCAGGATTGGGAGAGATGTCATCTATGGAACAATGGGACTTTCCGGACGACTGTTCCATAGTGCTTGATAGTGCTTGCATGCAGTTTACTGGCAACTTCAGTGACCTGATTAAACCTACACCGGTCAACAAACCCCTTCGTTCCGCAAGACACTTTCATTCATTCGGAGCAGAACCCGAAAGCACATGACAATAAGAGACGCAGAATGCCACGTGTATAAGGCGAACGCTAGCCCTGACAACTGGAGTAACTACGTTGTGCATCGTAATCACTGTACCACACTTGTGCGTGAAGACAAATTAGTACACCAGTAGAGTCTAGCGGAAGGGTTTTGTGTTAATAACAAGCTTCTGTACAGAAATGTGAACAGTCTCCGATAGGTGAAACGTGGTGTTCCCCACTAATATCAGCGGATGGATGTGCTCAAACCGCCGAGGATGCAGCCAACGTTCTACTGCTCCAATATGTTCAATTTTCCGACGTGCTACCACCTTGTGTAACATGCCTGTTCGAATATCCCAGACGCCAACATTTACACACGTCACCTTTACTTCAGCGACCATTTTAAGGAAGCTGCTGTCATTGCGCACCCATATTTCCCCGTAGTTGACAACATTCGTCATAAAGCACTACAGGTGGCAGCTAGTGGATAGCTGAACCATTAACGTTTGTCCAAAGATGCCTGGGTGAAAAGCAGCTCCTTAACATATGGAAGCAAGGCATCATTACCCCGATTTTCAAGTGTGGTAGCCGTTCAGAGCCCGCCAACTATCGCAAGGTGATTCTTCTCCCGGGGCTCTCAAAGGCGATGGAATCGATCCTAGCTGAGGCTGTAATGAGCTACTTCGAAACGTCTAACATCATAGCACCGGAGCAACACGGATTCCGCCAGCATCGGTCATGTACTACCAATCTACTTATTGCCCGTGGCAGCTGGACCGAGATAGTCGACAGTGGGACCGGCATTTTTGTCATCTTACTAGACTTTTCCAAAACATTCGACCGCATAGATCACCTCATCCCTCTCTAAAAACCGCAAGCGTACGGAATTGGAAACCTTGTCCTTGGACGAATCGAAAGCTTCCTCCTCCAGCTGAGCCTTCAGGTGCGAGTTCGGGGCTCATTTTCTTATCCAATTAATGAGGACTGTGGTGTTCTACAAGGGTCAGTGTTGTGGCTGCGGTTATCCTTGTTCTTCATTAACAACCTTGCGTCATCAAGTCAGATTTCCTGCTTTTTGCCGATTACAACAAGCTATGGCGGATAATCGGATGTCAGGAAGATCACGAGATGCTGCAGTGAGACTTAGACTATGCCTTTGAGTGGTCAAGGGCAAATCGACTTCCGTTTAACACGGACAAGTGCAAACTGTGCATATCCGTCACAAGCCCACGTATGCATATAAGCTTGGAGCCGATATGCTGCAAACCGCCTCACAAGAGTGAGACCTTGTGGTGGTGATGCAAGACGATCTCGGCAATTCGACAAAGTCTTTGATGGCGTCCAAAACCGTGAACCAACATGTTGGTCTGTTACAGAGGGCGCTCGGGAGGTTCGACCCCTCCATCTTCCCCCCAAATGCGTAATGCATGTGTGCGATCCCATGTAGCGTACGCGACCTGGTTGCACTGGAGACCACACAGCGACGGGAGACAAAAATGTGAAGAGGTTTTCCTGTCTGCAATACCATGGGCAACTGAAAGCCCTGGGAGTGTACAACGAAGGATATCGCCGTCTACGGGGTGACCGCATGTCTGCACTCCAGATTTTGAAAACTCAGGTCACGCCTATCGCAACCTCTTGAAGCTTAGCCACAACACAGAATTGTGGGGTCATAAGATGAAGGTTGCCACTAGGAACAGTTAGCTGTAATGCCGCAGGACTTACTTTTCCCCTAGAGTGTGTCAACCGTGGAACGCTCCTTCGACTTTTGTCATTTCCGCTCTCATGCTACCCATTTTTAAAAAACGACTCGACAATGCTTTACACCACCTACATTACTTGATCTGATTTCTGTTCATTAAATGACGAAATGGCGCAGACAGAGATTGTGCTCAGCAACCCCACGAAATCGGGACAGGCGGATATACCTATGTGTTAATGTGGGTAATGTGGTGAGTCCACAGATGTGTTTTTCACTTTTATGCAACTTTTTTTTGAACTAACCTTATCCCGTCAAACCATCCCACGGGACTTGTCAAGCCTGGGTCTTTTTATCCGCATTATACCACTGTTACATTGTTACACTGATTAGCCTCTGAAAGGCCACACGGGGCTTAGTTGCTATACCAAGTGACCACCCCGGTAATGTGACCAACAGAGACGCCATAAATACCAAGGTAACTGAACCTACCTACCAATTCCAGCGACAGCTCATGCATAGCTGGAGTCCGTGGCGTGGGTCTTTTCCTGCAGCCGTAGATTGCTCTCTGAAGGTGCAAATCACATCCACAGCTGACATCCCTATGGTCATCCCATCCCGTAGTGGCTGTTTTGCTGCTAAGTCCGATCCGATGGCGTCCGCAGGCTCAGGTATCTCAGTCGGTAAGATGTCAGAGCTTCCACTCCGAAGTCTGAAAGGACAGTTATTTTGCTTCATTCGATCACAAAGTTAAAAAGGAAGGACAAATAGAACAAATCTGGTACACACTGTTTGCTGTGGGGAATTCATAAGATAGCTCGCTGAAAACCACTAGACGGCTAGAATAGAAAGAGGGTCCCTTTTTGTACCATTCAAGGTGGAGTTATACCACCAGCAAATACAATGAGCAAAGTTGAAGGGGACCTTCGAGTTAAGCAATCCAC
>CALYDF020006588.1:0-13278 GCA_944474145.2 Dicrocoelium dendriticum
TGGGGGTTTGGATGCCACCGCACAAACTTCCCCATCTTACACGAGATCTTTTGCTCGGATCGACACTGCATCGCTGAATTATAGGGTGTGTATGTGTGGAATGTCTACTTTCAAGTTGCACTTCTGTGCTCGCACCAACGCGTTGCCTTGATTGTGGTTCCATTGTCTTAGACAATACAAATGTATCTAAAACAATGTGTAAGGGAATCTCTGTAATGTTATTTGCCTAACGTGTTCGAGTTGATAATGATGTTTGATGTTATTCACATGACGTGTAGTCGATCGGTTTTGACATTCCCCTTCATAGAGATCATTTCCTTTTCTTGCTTTGACAATTCCTGTAATCCAACGTTTATGTTTATCCCTGTGGTTGTACACAATGACTGGGCCACCGGGATGAAAATATCTCATGCGAGTACCGTGCTTTCGAGTGAACTGATGTGCCATTTTTTGGTCACACACATTATTCGCCTTTGCTGGAAACATGGCATCTAACGGTATGCGTAATCGTCGACCAATACAATGTTCCGACGGTGATTGCCGGTTTGGAAGAACAGGGTTCGGTGTTGAACGATACATGCGTAAGAATACATCTAAGTTTGTAGCAATATCTCCCTCTCCTTTAAGTATAAACAGAGCACGTTTGAATGTATCCACAAATCTCTCAGCCTTTCTATTGTACTGGGGATGATAAATGGGATTACGTGTGTTGTATACCCATGGATTGACAAAATCTGTGGAACTCGTTCGATGTGAATTGTGGACCATTATCAGTGACGAGTGTTTCTGGGAACCCAAACTGTGCGAACTAACGACGACGAACTGCGAGCGTTGAAGCTGTCGTTGGTTGATTGACACAAAATATTTCTGACCATTTTGAGTGTGAATCAACAAGAACCAGAAAATAGTGATTGTTCAGTAGGCCTGCATAATCCACATCAATGCGCAGACCGGGGGCAATTGATTGCGGCCAAGAATGAAGGTCAACCTTGATGGGGGCATTCGCAGCCTGTGCACAGTTAGAACAATCACGAACAGCGCCTTCAATACCCTTATTAATATTTGACCAATAACCATAACATCTGGCAAGTGATTTCATTCGTGTAATTCCATGGTGTCCGGCGTGAAGCATTTGAATCACTTTTACTCTGAGATTTTTGGGGATCACAATGCGATCTGCCAGCATTAAACAGTCATTCACTATTGTTAAGACATCTTTACGCACAAAGTATGGTTTGATTTGAGCGTCTGATAGAATCCTTGGCCAACGGTTGCGAAGATAAAATCTGTCTTGTTGTAAACAGCTATCTGACCACATAGACTCACAAATGTCATTGTGCGTAACTGATAAGTTTCGTATGGACTTCTCAAAGATAGATTTTATCTCATCATCAACTTCAACTGATGAAATGACCGTGTCTTCATGTGGCTACGAATTTGTTCTGTTAAAATTCGGGCGCGATGAGGCGTCAACATGGCCAAAGCATTCCGAAAGGACGTGTTTAATGGTAAAATCGAATCCGCGAAGTATGGTTGTCCAGGGTTGCAAGCGATTTGCGGTGTGAACAGGAATTCCTTTTTTGGTACCAAATGTAGACAACAGGGGCATGTGATCAGTGCATAAGATGAATTTCCCATCATGCGACATCTTATGAAACTTTTTATCTGCAAACACAATTGCTTAACCTTCTTTTTCATTTTGGCTGTAGTTGTTGTTTGCGTGCGTGAAACATGACTGACTGCCTTTATCCCGCCTTCCGGAAACTGGTGCAAGAGTGCTGCCCCAATCCCGTACTCTGAAGCGTCAGCAGCAACAATGATAGGTAGTTTTGGGTCCTAGTGTGTAAGTGCAAGATCAGAAGTTAAAATGCGCTTTATTTCATCAAAAGCCGACTGACAAGCTGGGAACCATACCCATTTTGCATTAGTTTTCAAGAGTTCTTTTAGTAGCATCCTTAGCAAGTGCATAGTGGGGACAAAGTTATTGTAATAGTTAACTAGTCCCAAAAGCGACTGCAGTGTTTTCCTGTCCTTTGTAACTTATAGTTGTTGGATTGCCATAATTTTTGATGGATCCGGACGACGACCACTGGCATCAATGATTGAACCAAGATACGAAATTCGGGACATGAAGAACACACATTTGTCGATTCACAGGGTAAGGCTGAAACTCCTGATCCTGTCAAACACTTCATTTAGGTGTGTCTGATCTAGCTCAACTGAAGCGCTTACGATAATTATGTCATCCAAGTAAGCCATAGCAAATGTCAACGCGTTTAGCATTGTGTCCATTACTTGTTGAAAAATTGCCGGAGCACACTTAATTCCAAACGGCAGTCTGTTGTATTGATATAGACGCTTATGAGTATTAATGGTGAGAAAATGTCTTGATTCCTCATCAACTTCGACTAGTAAATAGGCATCAGAATGGTCAATTTTTGAAAATATTTTGCCACCATTTAACTGCGCAAACAAATTGTCCGGAATTGAAAATGAGTATTAGTGAATCTAAGTGCAACATTGAGTCCAGTTGAAAAATCTCCACAAATAAGTACTGTGCTATTCGCCATTTTAACTACAGCAATGAAAGTAGCCCAGGTTGAATAATTAACGTTGGTTAGCGCGACCAATTTCTCTAAACGATTCGGTTCTGAATCAACCGATGGGACAACTGAGTAATATACTGGCCTTTTAGGACGAAATACTGGCTTTGCTTCCGGTGCGACATATAAAGTAGCCCAAATTTTGGTGCACAATCCAACTTCTGGTTTGAAAACACTAGCATACTTTGCCTGCACCATTGCCAAAATACCATTTTTCACTTTTCTATCAACAGTTTCGACATCACTTGAAGGCACATTTCTCATGCTCTGTTTTTGGGAATCACAAATTGAGCTGATGGAAACATCCCATTATTGTAACTCATATATCCAATCATTGCCTAATAAATTTACTTCATTTCCTTTTGCAATGTAGCATGTTCCATTGCATTTATTGTTTCGAAATGTGAACTCACAGTTTAGTTCTCCTAAATGGCGACTGATTTGTCAGAAACGTTCCGAGCAATACGTTTTTAACCCAGTACTCTGATTCGCCAATGCTCTTCCAAGTCGAAAATGAAATGATTGTTATGTCGGAAGCAGTGTCAATTTGTAATGTAACTGGTAACTTGTTAATTAATAACTAGCTAAACATCCGGCCATGTCTCTCACAAGAAGTGTATGTAGTGGACACTAGATTTGACTGCCTTCTGAATCGGGTTGGTTGTTGCTGTTTGAACAAACGGACACAGTGTCCCCCCTTGTGACCTAATGTGCCACAACGTTGACATTTATGAAGTCGAAATTCACAAAAGCGTGCTAAGTGCCAGATGCCACAATTCCAGCACGGTGTACGTGATGGTTGAAACAAGTCTCTTTGCTTTAGAAATCTGTTCTGTTCCACTTGTGAGTTGGTAATTTCATCAACAGCTGTCATGTCTGAATAACGATTGTTTGACTGTAACATTTGTGAATCACGCTTTAGGTTCATCATGCTGAGATATTCCTTGGTTAAATCGTGCAAGGAAATGTCACAACTAGAGTCCAGTTTTGCTCGGAATCCGCATGCGACGTTGAGTGAGATAGAAACATCAATGTTTTGAATTGATTGTCTGATATTCATTTATATTGGAAACTTTCACATACCATGTTCACTCTACCTGCATATGTCACCGTGTTTTGTCTTCTGCTCTAGAAGCCTTTGACAATTATAACGAAAGTCAACTATAGATGTCTGCTCCCAGAAAATCATGGTAAGTTTATCCACGGTTTCTTGCAAAGTATAATCTCTTGGGTGTTTTGGCAGAATGTAATTGCAATATCTCGTGTGTTCGGGACCTCCAATTTGTTGTATCAATAGCCGTACTTTTACTGATTCATCCAATGCTCAACCGTCGACAATAAAAATGTCTTCATAATTCTTGTGTCAAACTAGCAGGTATTGCTAGCTAGTATTGCCACTGTGTGTGTCGTAACTAAATACTTGAATTCCATTGGCCAATGCAACTTTAATTTGAGTATCATTTCTGCCCTCTGAAACCTCTTATTTGTGTGCTGAAAAGTTCATGCGAGAATTTCAAGTAATTTCTGCTATTAATCCAATAGACGTTGCTGATTTTGTCAAATTTTTATGACAAAATTTTGATCAACCATCTCCGTCGCCAGAATGTTATAACTCTCGCCTAGTAGTAGAAAGATAGAATTGACACTGCTTGAAAACGTTTACCTGCATAACTGATATTACAACCGCTTGGCCGGGAAAACCGTTAACTACCTACTTGATCGAAACAAATCGATGCACCCGCGCTATGTGGTTAGTTGAAAGTTTCAAGCTAACATACAAACACATGCACTTGATATCGATCGATTTCACGTGCAGTCTGCGTGGCTGAAATACGTGATCTCTCTAACAACTCACACAACAGTGCCGCGATCGCTGATTCCACCATTTATGGTATGTTTTCGTTACTTTTCATTGACGCCGTATGAATTACCAACAAATGGTATTTCCTAAGCATGCATGTACATTTAAAGGAGCTGCAAACCGTCCTCGTTACCGAAACGTGGTACCCGCTGATATAGTATACTGTAATACAATGTCCCGCTTTAGCACCTTTGTCGTATAGATCGCTGTAAAATAAAAGGTGGTGGATGCCTTATGTAACTCTATCATAAATGTACAGCTGAACTGTTTGAACATTCACTGCTAGCAAATGTTCCTGATTCTCTTTGGTTCTCCGTCTCCATAGTCTCTGTTTACTTGCATCTATTCGTTACCCGACAATTCCATCAAACATGAATGTTGTCCATCTCAATATAACTTTCGATTTCGCATCTGAATTGACGTACAACCAAAAGAAAATTGTAGCTTATTACAACATACGGAATATACACTGGCCTTCCTATGCCATCTTGCCTATACACAGCCTTCATTTATTCAGTCATAGTTAGTTGGATGCAGCGGGTTATCAAATCAACTAGGTTGATGAACACATTTGACTTGGTGTTTGCATTTGGTATAGAAAAGTTACAGAGAGACGCTTTAGAGACCATCCCTGGTAGCTGCGGTAACATGATACCCTTAAATTTCACCGTTAAAACGGCCACCAAATAAGTACCTCCTTCCTACTACACCAGCTGCAGTATTAACTGGAAATCCTTCCGTTAAATAATCCGGTTCTGCGATGAAAATGCCTTCTTTCTCTCCAACATTGCATGCACAGCCTTGAAACACTGCTATCATTAGTTTCAGCAAGCCATAACCCTCGTTGCTGCACACAAAAACGAATAAGTGACGTTTACATAGATGCAGCCGAAGTTCGATGAGTCAGAAATCCAGCAAACCGATCGCGCGATAAAATGGGATGGGATATTTTACAATGATTCCACAAATGCGCCGACTCATCTCTGAAATCAAGCACTTACAATTGATGAGGAGAAGACATGAAGATCAAACAATCTTGCGAATGACATGTAAAGTAAAAGAGCTGGTCCGGTTTCTCCGTCGAAGAACCAACAAACGCTTTTTATTGATCACTGAAATGCTGGACGAAATCCAGACGCATTTAGCTTTTTATCTTCACCTGTGTGACCATTTAAACTAACGCTATAATTTCGCTAAGGTTAGATCTATAGGTGCTATTGCGCTCCGCAATATTCGCCAAGCAACATATTCTCTTCACCGTTCTCCATTCTAGACCTTGTTAGCATCCCCCAATTCCGCCATGAAACTGGGAAGTCTTGAGATGTCAATGCTCCTAAAACAAGGATGTGCGCTCGACACACTAATTTCCCTTCTTTGTGTCAATGATGGCAGTTCGGTTAACGAACATGGCTTGCAGCAGTTATTTTGTGGTGATATGACATTTGTCTAAAAGTACCGTGTATTTGAGCTTCAAAACATACCACCACTCAATCAAGAATACACTCATTTCCTTGAGAACTGGTGCGACAAGTGGTTGGTGACGTTCTGAACACATCAGCCAAGTAGCATATGTCGCGGACGCTTGACACTCCAAGTATCTATCACACTTAACAACGAACGTATCTGTGTACAACGGTTGACCCGTGACCTTGTAATAAGATATTCTTGCATCTTCATGTTTTTAGAACAGATTTAGTACCAGATAGCACGAGCCAGACAATCCTTCACTAACATGTCTTATAACATTCCTACAATCACAACTACAGCTAAACTACTTAAAAGCCTGTATCGTCCCATCCTAAAGTATCGCAGCATAATCTGAGGTCAAACGCGGAAAGTAGACAGAACATCTATAGAATGCCTTCAACGATAATTTACTCAGTATGTATTGGGAAATTTTCTATCATAAACTCTCGGAAGCCATGCCAGCAACTCTATCTCGACCCGCTTTGTCTGCGAAGACTAAAAGAAAACTGGAGACTGCTGCACAACCTAGTTCATGGCAATACCCATTGTAATCGATTCACCTTAACATTGAAGGACAATCACATGCGAGATCTAGGTCACAATGAGCATCCCCAGAGTATACCAAGATTCTAGATTAATTCGTAGTCTAACTTTCGTCTTATCAGTTATGTTTCTCTGTGGAATCGGTTGCCATTCATCATCAGGTTGTGTAAGACTGTGCAATCCTTCCGCGATAATTTGCAAAGTCACTTCTACCTGGACACCATTATGTCGCAATTTTCGTGGGGAAGATGAGTTGATCAAGCATTCAATGAAAGCCCAGATAACGTCTAATGGGTGTAATATCACCACTACACGCAATGTAATTAGTCTTCAGTGTCTACAACATACTCGAGGTGCTAATTCGCCTCCTACCATAGCAAAAGACAAATATATGGGGCAAAAGCCTTGCCAGAAATGCAGACAACTATAAGTAGATAATTTGCTATTGCTCTTGCAAGGGCATCACATCACCTGTGTGTAGGTTCTGTGCCAAATATTGTCACAGCTTTTCATTTGATGAGAAATATGCCTATTATTATTATTGTTATTATTATTATTAGTATCGTCTTGCGGTATATTGTTTCAGCCAAATGCAATACTAACCTGGGCCTAAATGTGACACTGGTTCTGTGCATCTTGGACCAATGACATCTTGTGCGCTCCATACCTTACCGACTACTTGGACAAGCGCTGGAAAGTTGGCACAGGGACACCGGCTACCAGCCGGACCAGAGTACGAACCAATGGTAAGTCATTCCAATAAAAGGCAAGTTAAATGAGTGTGGATGGAGAACGTTCAAACACCTAAACCTTGGTTGACCAGCTACAGTCAGACGTATTGTTGGTGACCACTAGCACTGACACTGTCATCCCTGTCAGTCTTCCATTAACACCAATGTGTCAACCTACCCGGGACCATAGCTGACCCACATAGACGCAGACATCTAGCCATGTGCTTACATCCAAGGAGTCCCACTGGCTAATGTCCCATGACTAATTCGAGTGTCACTGATAGTACCTACATGTAACTCCTCAGGAGAGAAGGAATTGATGCCCGAGTGAGGTTGGATGAATAACACGTTATTTTAATTTGTTAACAAGCTAACTTATTGGCACTATGTGTGAAGTTGCATATAAAAAGATATAGTGTGGTGGGCTTGAGGAAGTCACTAAATGGATTGTGGTAGGATCAATGTGCCACATGAGAAGTTTAATAGAACTGGTGGTACGAAGCGAGTCCAGTCATCATGCCCGGTCTACCGTCGGCTTGGCACTGGGTTTACTTTGGCATTTGGACAAAACCTTACATGAGTGAAACCAAATAATGCACCTCTGTATCTGTGATGGGAATGGGGTCGAGTGCATTTCTGCTACGGTTATTAAAGGGTTAATGGGAACAACGCGAGAGAGTTTGAATGAACATGGGGCGGTGTAGAGGTTAGTAATGTACTGTTGCTCGATTTCCTTCAGTTTTTGGTGAACTTCGGGTATTTTTGTAGTCCGTGGAGTGATAATTAGGCGTTGTCAGGCGATAATTTTGCATGCCTTAACTCAACGGAGAAGATTGCTTTTCGTGGTGGTTGTAGAATACTGGTCGATAAGAAACATTGGGTATACCCGCGTTTTGTAGTTTTACGCTTTTTAAAACACCGGTCTCTGGAGTGTTTGGTCATCTTTAGGAGGTAGTAAGCTATGGATTCTGTTAGTCTTTCTACCTTCTGACATGCTTTGAGTGTTAGGACAGGCCTGTGATACGGCCGAGCTGTCGTTGCTTCACTAATCCAAACACTGAGCATTTCATCTAAATCTTATCCACGAGGAATTCAACTTAGTGGCACTACTGCCGTCAGCAATAGAATAACCCGCCTTGTCCTTTCGTTGCTCAGAAGGCTTTTCAATAGAGCTAGGAAAGATGGCTTTCGAGCTTGTTTCCCCTGAAGATGAATTGTAGTGGTCCAAACTATGAATCTTGCAGCCCCATCTTTTAGACTCTTTACTTATATTTAACAAAACGCTACAGTGACTATTTGCATGTGTTTGCGTTGTTGCTGAAAATAAGCAGGAAAGCTCAGCAAGCACCATTTTATTGGACTCAGATAGCACAAAATTTCAACTAACACTATTACCATGTTTAATCCGAAGCTTATTAACCCCTGATGTAGAGTCCACAAGAAGGAATATACCAACATATTTTGCCTTTGGTGTCGTTATATCTATACACCTGTACAAGAAGGATCACAGACAATCAACGGAAACTGACAACACGTATTACGTGTTTTTGCTATAGTTTGAGCAACGTACGTTTATGGCAAACATGCAATGACACGTGGATAACAGTGACCGCAATATTTGCTCAACAACATGGGCGATTTTGTTTGATTATAGTCCTCGTCCGCACGCTGCCACACAGTAAGCCGTGATGAGCTACTCAATCTGTCTTGACACAGGATAAACATCCAGATGAATAATCCACAACGATATATTCTCGCTTTTAATAGCCAGTAAGCATACCTGAACGGCATAAATCCTCATAGTCTTAATATCAATGTACAACTGGGACTTGCATGAAGCTACAAACCTGTGGTGTGTACTTCTTGTTACTACACTTGCGCAGGATGTATTTTGGCTGCTGGAGACAAGCCAATAAAATACAAATATATTTCAGTCCGCACGTTAAGCTCCCATAAGAGCATTCCGATGAAGAGACCTACTAATCTCTCCACTATTGCTCAACGCTGAAGTTAGACACCATGTGGAATGTGTCATGCAATCCCCGTAGTCTAGCAAAATACAAAATTATTACACTTGCGACTCCAGAGAGTAGCATGACTGAGTTCGTTAAGGTTCTGGTCTTTATTAGATGAAAAGTAAAGAGGAAATCTGTTAAAATCGACAGGTTTACATTTGCTAGGTTGCTTAAAATCAATGTCCAAGATATTGGCGAAGGACAAAGAACTTTACAATAGCACTTTAAACGTACCTGCACATGTTTAGCGACCTAGTGTAGCCAGCTAAAACGTCGTCGGAGCTACGCATGCCTTTTAGTGTGTCAAACATGCATTTACTTCCAAGTTACCACATATACAGCTATGTGAAGAAATCCCGCATCACTTAGAAAAACAATGCAACGCAATCGTTTGATAGCATTGTCACGCGACGCCGTGGTTAAGGTTATTATCACTTGTTTTGCTCCTGTTACGCTTTAAATTGGTTTGGCCACAAACTATTAAGTGGAACAACCTCTGCGTTGAATCTACGTATAAAACTTTACATTTGTGAAATTGGGATAGTAACTGACTTTCCAAGTAATGTGTTGTCTTTATTTTATGGCTGTAGAAGTGTTAGCTGAAAACAATGGGGACTATATGTTGGTAAATTTGAATATTGTTTTACTGCAAAATCATAAAGCATGTTTCGTAAGTTGAGTAAGGACTTAACATGAGCTTCTTTAGGTTTGTTAAACTGAAATCAACACACAGTTCTCGGACTTATTCATAAGCAAACTGAGACTGAAAGCCCAGATTACAGACATCGATCTATAGTGGACTCAATCATCATCATCATTATTGCATAAGTTGGCTAGCAATAAAACACCTCAGCTACCCTGCCGCAACAAAAATGACAATGGTTGAAAATGCTGCAGTTGCATATCTGCCCAGCTAATACTAACGGATGGTCATCTTTCCGGAAAGCTACCAGCCCGTCACTATGCAGAAGAAAACTTAGTAGGCAAAATTATAATAGGCTAAGGCATGAGATCCTGGTGGGAGGGGAGACTAAGAAGGATGGGGTGGGACAAAGAAACTCACTGCACGATTGCCATTGAGGTCGACTCCTATACATGTCAACAGGTGCATGCAGCTAAACGTGATTATCGTCTTTCGGACCATAACCAGGGAGCCGAGACACTCCAACCGAGGCCAGGTTCGAACGAAGAACCTTCATTCCTCTCAATCAATTCATCGTTTGAACACCTCTCTTCTTCTTCCATCTACCCCCGTGGTTTGCAAACAACGCACTTCCCGGCAGTCATTGGGATGACAAGCGCGACATGTGTCCGAGCCATCGGAGCCCTGTGCGTGAAATAACGGTGCTGAGCGGTTCATTTCCTTTTGCCGTAAACAAGGCGTCGAAAACGCTAATTGCTCCCTCTGTGATTTCACCAGATTTGAGCCAAATTGCGAAGGCACCGGTAGTCACATGACAATAGCATCCATATGTCGGCTGATCTAAAGAGTCAAGTTTTACAACCTCACAGTAGGGTAGAACTACGGATACGTTATACACTTTACCCTTCAGGGCGAAAATGATGTCGCGCCGACGCAATAAGTGGCGTAGGTTATCAAAAGCGTTTCAAGTTTTGCTATCCTGTTCGTGATCTCATCTTCAATCCCACCGGCGCTTATACAACTTCCTAGGTAGTTGAATTTTTGTACGACAAGTGGTCAGCGCAAGAGATGCTCCCTGTCAATCTTGGAGGAACGCGTTGCACTTCGAGCATGCAAAGCAAAGCCAGAAGTGACTGACAGCCAGTGCTCATCTGTCCAGAGCCGCTTGGCACGTTTGTGAGCTGTCATAAATGAGGGCAATATCGTCAACGTACTCCCAATCCAGAAGTCGTTCTCCTGGGAGCAGCTCCACACCTTCTAGGTCGTGTCCTGTGAACGCGATTTCCATGACTTCATCACTGGCGAAGTTGAAGAGGATAGGTGACAGCGGGCATCCAATCTCACATTGCTGGAGATATTGAAAGGCGGCGACAGCTGGCCGTAAGCCCCCGCTCTACCCGAGCTACGCGCTTATAATGCTCGGATAATATTTAGATGTTCCTCAGGCACACCTTTCATGAGTAGACAGTCCCAACTTGCACCTCGATCCACCAAATCGAAGGCACCTTTGATGTCAAGGAACACGACAACGGTGGGCTGCCAATATATGTGACGGTGTTCCAACAGCTGGCACAAAGTGAAGATGTGGTGGATGCAACCACGGCCATGACGAAATCCGATTTGCTCTGCACAAAGCTGGATTCCGCGAGTGCCTGTCAATATGCAAAGGATGGTAGAGGCAACCAATGCGGAGGCTATTGAGATCAGAATGACTTCTCTATGGTTGTCGCATTCCGAACGGGAGCATACCTCGAAAATTGGGACAATGCCGGAGTGACTCCAGTTAGTCGGAACAGTTTACTGCTACCACAATTTCATTAGTAACTCGTGTAAATCATCCACAGGAATAGGTCCCCCGGATTTGAAGTGGGCTGGATGAAGATCATCTGTTCCCGCGACTTTGTTCAACTTCAACAGTCCGATATCACGTTAGATGTCTGAGCGAAAAGGAGGATCCAAAAAGAACAGCCCATGGGCAGAGCGGTTAATAGTCGGCGAGAAATCTGACAGTTCTGACTGATTAAATTTCCTTTCAACGTGTTCAGCCCAACGCTCCAAGCGTTTTGACAAGTTGTGGATAGGCTGTCCACTATCGTCAAAAAACAGTTTCACTAACACCAGGTCTCCTGCTGCCAGTTTCCCGTATCAGACGGAATAACTTTAGATGGTTACCAAGAACAGCAGCCATTTTCATCCCTGACGCACGATGAGACCACCAGGATTCGCGATCTCCCTTCAGGTGAGCACTGAGTTTTGCCCTGATGTCTATGCGAGTCTCATTGTCTTTGCTTCTAGCCGGAATGTACCTGCAAGTATGGATAAGTTCCAGCGACTGCGATAATACCCAACGTCCATGTTGGCTATTAGACTTACTACATGAGGATTTGCTTGCTGCTATTAAGGTCTGAGGAATATGAGACCAGTGAGTTTCAATTGTTTCCAGCGAGCACTTACTCAACTCGTATGTCAGCGTACTTTGATAGACATTCAGCACAGTTAGTTTCGTCAGTTGGTTGGTGTCAATGTGCTTACAGCGTCACTGTGTGCGTCCGCCAAAACGCGTCCGTAGGTCAGCACATACAAGTGCATGGTCTGTGTCAACACATGTGCTTCATATCGAGCGACAGTACTGAACGCAGCCTCTCCAACGATGACTGATCGCAATGTGATCGATTTGCGTCCATAGCTGATTCGAGGCTGGTGTGCGCCGAGTCACTCTCCGGCGGGTGTTGTGTCGAAAATTAGTGCTCTTAACAAATAAGCGCGCATCTTCACACAAATGGAGTAAGCGCTCATCGTTATCATTAAGTGAGCCTACACTGTGTTGGCCGCCCAGATACAGTTCATCAGTGGACAATATTCCGACATGAGCGTTCATATTCCCAGCCAGCACTACAGTGTCCGTGCTTCTTCTGTGGCAAAGGTTCTCGTTCAGTTGGCGATAGAAATCGTCTTTTACCAATCCATCGCTACCGTATATGGGAACATAGGGAGCGATGATGAATAAACACCTATTAGTCCCACGCGACTTCCAAGCTTTGTAGGAGCCATACAATCCGACTGCACACATCTGGCTACCGATTGGGCTCCAATCAACCAGAGCAGCTTCAGACCGAGGACTCAGGGCAATACGAACACCGGCTTGGCTAGTGCTGCATCGTCACTGGATAGACGTAATGAGAAACTACTGCTGGTGTTACCTGAAGTGGATCGCAAAGTGAGCACAGAGCACGAGTCTTGCAGGCGGGTATCGGATAAGCAGCAGATATCGATGGAGGGGTTCTCTAATGTTCGGGCAAGTGCTGCCTGTTGACCGATCTGTAACAATGTGCGTACATTGAAGCATGCTAATCGAAAGGAGGATCGAGCTTTGCAAATGGAAGCCGGCGAAGTGGGTTTGACAGCCTGCTTGGAC
>CALYDF020006589.1:0-13244 GCA_944474145.2 Dicrocoelium dendriticum
GTCATCCATTTTCGAGTTCCGCTCCTAACGTAAACAAGTGATTTACACTTATAGCAAACGTTTATCTCTGAAGCCTCTGCAATCAGCTGACTGAATAGTTTGATCAACTTTGATGTGCTCCGTTCGTTTCTCTGAATGTCGTCACTTTACCACTCTTTCTTACTAAATGCAACAGGTTTGTTATCTACTCTGAATTAATTGCTCCTTAAAATATTTATGGGTGTTGTGGTCCTCTGCAAAACATTGCTCTGGTCAAAGCAAACAAGCCCTAATCTGAATCCAAATGTTAGTTTATTTGGATTTTCAAATAACCGTAATTCCACAATGCGATGCGTCTCCTTGTCGATACTGTGCCGCCGTATGAAAGAATACAGCTTTCTTCCCATAGCATTTGCGTAATGCCTTGTGCGAATAGCGGAAAGAACTTATTCGCACTTAGATACGCAAGCCCTCTCTATAATCTTCGGTTTGAGAAGGTTTCAGCAGTAACTATGGGATAGGTATTTTGAAATGCAAACAGAACACAAGCGATTTCTATCATTTCAGGATGGACCCAAGGTATAAAAAATGTCTTCACCAAGACTGCAGAGAAGGGCTCTGACATTGAGCGCATATATGTATACAATTAACTGCATTCTTGGGATTAGCAAGCGCACAGTTGATGCACAATTACTGGGCTGTCACGACCCGATTCTTCCTGTGAATTGGTTCATCTGATGCAAAATCTGGATACAACCGATCTAGGAAACTCTAAATCCTTTTTAGTTGATAGACCGAGACCCAACTCTTAAAACAATCAAAAGAGTGTTAACAGACGGATGGCCAGACGAAGTAACCACCGATTTGTAGTATTTATAGCACACAGAATTGAATTGCGCTTCTTCCATTATTGTGTATTCTGGGTGCCTATTGGTCTTTCCTCGTTATGCTCAGACACTAATAATTCACGAGCTCCATGAAGGACATCCAGGTGTCTCGAGACTGGAAGCATTAGCGAGGGGATATTGTTAGTGGCCGAGAATGGATTCAGATGTCGAGAACATGCTAAGGATTTTGTTAGTTGGAAATCGAAAACAAGGTCAAAATTCCAGACGGCCGGCTTATTTGACGACGCAGACCACATTCGCCCAAGGTGCTCAGTAAAAGCAAACAAGAGGCAGACCGGAATGTACGCAGACAACTAAACATACACTTGATGGTGAACCGTACGCACAAGCTAACGAAAGCTCGCTGAGGCGACCAAGCCGCATTTCTAAAACAGGGGATTGCTTTGTGCGTGCAATATTATGAAATCAATGACAACTGTACTAAAATTACGGACCTAAACTACTCAGTTAGATGCAAACACACATAAAACCAAGCACACATTCATATACCATGCGTATCGTTTCGCACGCAGAACGCGTGTTATGATGATCTGTCACTTGCTAAGTACACAATGATTTGTACCAATTTGTTCTCGATACCGTGGATGCTTAGCCTTAGAAAGCATACACTCTGTTACATATACTTAGTGAGGAATAGTTATCATATATCAGATTCCATTTTGCAATGTGATACGCGCTTGATATTTGTTTGGATCCGTCAGTTGTTACAAGTATGATTGTTTTGATGCATTACACAAAGGGTTCCCCCAAAATCAGTAATCAGTGCAAGTGTGAATTTGACATTATTTGTTTCCAGTATGAAAAATTTATTAAATTGCTTGCTGTGATCCTATGTTGTTAATATATGTTTGATGAAAAGAAACGCGTAGTTCCAAGTTAATTACGAAAATATTAATCAATCTAATTAGCATGTTAAATGTTCACTTTAATGCGTAAGTTTCGGGATAGTAGCGCATTGGGGGTTTTACTTCAAAAATCGCTAAAACTTTAAACATGACTTTTGTTTATCAGCGAAAACCTAATAGAATAATTTTTGTTGCACGAAACACCGCTGCTTAACTGATCATCGTTATAAAGTTCATAAGGATGTGTCGCAATTATGATTACTTTTTAGCAATCCGAGTAGACTGAGAAGAAATTCAGTAATTTATTATACAAATCTCCTTATAATAGGCAGCAACAGGAGTGTAAAAAATTCTGTGAAAGGGAGCCATCTTATTTCTGCAACTCCCTTTAAAAATATATAGGTAAATTACCACCGTGATGTTTGGAATAAGGGCATTGTTTATCCGGTTACAAAATGCGCCACTGAAAGTTACCATGGCATAGCATATTTATGCTTACATACCCAGTCCCATAAAATAGGAGAGAAACTAAAGGAAATAAGAGACAAAAAATATTTTGATAGTTGAGTTAATTGCCTTCCACTCTCTAACGCATTTCTCGGTCGCAACTTTGCTAATCTAATAATGCGCTTACAATATTTGTATACCATAAAAGACTGTGCTGGTCATTTTCAAACACTTCAATTATGCAGTTGTGTTCCGTGTTTTGATTTGCTCAGCAAAAACAACATTATTCGTGTGTAAACAACTTCGCAATCAACGAATGTTGCCAGATGAAGGCGGATAAACAGATAAAGCCTACAAAATACTGCTGTAATAAAAACATAAAAATAAAAAGTTTAAAATCTTATACTTTTTCTGTGCTTAACTTTTTTAAATGCATTTAAAAATAGTTATTTTTAGAATATTCCTGTAACAGTTTGCATTATATGATAACATTCCTGTATTAATCCAAGCCGTCAAGTTAGGATAGAAACCTAGTTTTAACTATATTATCTAATTATGACAAACAGCTTAGTTGTTGCGCCATTTTATTTCGTTATTAAAGTCATACAAACGTTCGTCGATTTTACGAAGATTCTTCAAACATTAGTATGTATCTTTAAACTTGAGGGTGTGTTGCAGAATAAAAAATCTAGCCAGGATTGGGCGCCTGCATCTTAATGGCGTAAATCACCAATTTAAACAAAAAACCAGCATAAAAGTTAGTCGACCATAAGAAATATTCGAGACTTACTACCAGGCTAATGAAGTTAGGTCACAAGTTTGATATCAAAACAAATGGTTACAAAAAATGATATGGCTATCTTTGATTAACCGAAGGCAATGCGTCGGCCGTATTTTTTGAATCACAAAAATGATAAATATTTCTATCGTAGTTATATTTAGGCGAATTCAATATATCACCCCTAAAACGAATGCATGTAAAACTGTTGCTATTCATCGTTTGCTACTCGGCGCTTGCTTACGCAGTATCATATGACCATTCCTATAGGACTTAAATAAGGAAAACTCTGTGATCTGTAGTTTGATTGAGGATGATCTGCATTTCTACATTCCGTCGTGCAATATAAAATGTTTGCTTCTTTCCGAATGCCGCTAATGTTGGTGATAAATGGCTCTTTTCAAAGACCCATTGAATAATCGCCTGTGAAATCAATGCGCTCTTTCACAGACGTTCGAATTCCAAGTAAATCAAAAATAACGTTGGTGCTTTTACCATGATTTAATAGAAATCGCGGTGGAAAATCAGCTAAATAGTGAAAATGCTAGTAATATTTCAACATTACATGTAACCAATAAGCAAGGCAGTCAAACAAATGTGCGCTGTCCAGCTTGTTTTAAACAATATATCGTTATTCTAACTTTGCAAAGGATTTAAATATAATCTTTAAGAAAAATCCCAAAGAAAGCATAACATGCATTTGATGCTAAATAAAAATATTTTACTTTTATATCAAGAGCAGATCCAGGCCCAAAATAAGTTAGTCACATTGTAATATTTATCCATTTCAGGACCACAGGTTCTTCTGCGTATTAAAACCCGAGGCAGTTTGTGGAAATAATTGAAATAGGATGCCGTACTTGAATAATCCATTCGATCATCTGTTTGGTCACAGGAGCTGTCCTAAGCGCGTCGTTTATAGGTAATCCATGTATAATCGCTGATAACGTTTAAATAATCACTAGCTAAGAATCGACACTTGCCAACTTCACGCTGCGCAAGCAAACTGCAGAGCTTCAGCAAATCGTCCTGCATTTTGTTAATACTCACTCCAAGCGGCGCTGTCCTCTCTGCCTGCGAATCCTTTTACTGGTTTCATCCTGTTGAATGATACAACTGTAGTAGCACCAGGTTTCTGATTTGGTAAGACAGTTCCGACAATACGTTCGCCATAAAAAACAGCCTCTCCCAGTTTTGAATAGGCATCGCAGCGACGCCAGGAGTTGTCACGGTAGTTTTAAGCCAGACGGTATCATAGAGCTTGAAATATTTTTCCAAATACCGTGGAACAGTTATGCATTTAGGCGGCGCCTTGAGGTTTGCGGATGTGTTTGTAACAACTGAAGAGCCTGCAGCATACCCTATTTTTACCGAGTGTACACTACAATGCGATTAGAGGTTCAAGACAAAATGTTTGGTAACAGAGTACTGCAGAGAAGCAAACCTCACGACCAGTCATCATAAATAGTGAAGTTGGACCGGTCGATGAGCCGACAGATGCTCAATAGATATTGAACACTTTTAGGCAGGAATATAAATGTTTCAAATCTATATTAACTTATTGACCTTACCAGTACTCTATAGAAAGTTGAAGAGTGAATTCCCATATTATCATACCACTTTCATCGGGAACTGTGCTACCTTACATACCATGCTTAATGACCGGGTGAACAACGCTTTCCTGAGCGGTTGATTGATTGCGGTTTTGTTTTATAAAAGTGAATCTTTAATTCTGCTTTGCTATCTTTATTTATTCCCATGTGGCCTAATGAAAATGCTGAAAAGGCGCCATAAGTAGCAAAAACTTACTTTGACATGACTTGATTTGAGAATTAAACGTAACATACGTAATGCAAGGTGTCAGTTATGCGACATGCTGGTTTATCACCCAAATGTTTTCAGCAAGCACAGCAGTTAAAACTATGTAGAATCCTCGGAAATTTAAGCGCCTACGTGTGCTGATATCAATTAGAGAAACACAAGCACAATATCTATATTTTAATTTTACAAATCTCTACTTTAATGTAAACATCAAATGTGACACGATTTGAGTACTTTCGATGTACACATGAGTAGGGTTTTTGATATAGATAATTGAGGTTCATCTCAGTCAGCTTCCAAATCAGATACTCGTCTACATCCCCAAATATACACTAGAATGCAGTTTCAGCTTGTTGAGCATGGGTAGCATTGCGCATCCATTGGCTATATCAAGATTCGAACCCACGCCTACCAGCAGCTTAAAACACCAGTCAGCAGCTTATGCAACTGAGCCACAGGGGACAGCTTCGGACCGTCATGATTTAGAAGCTGACTGCGATATAGCGCGTCTTATCCTTCACTGCTGCGCAAGTTACGTAGGTTGCAAAGAACAGGATTGGCCCAGAAATACACGACGTCTACTAACAGTAGCAAAAAGGTGTTAGGGCGATCATATTTGCATGTACTAATGATTAGCGGATTTCGATCTAATTAACTAAAGTTCTTCGCAGTCAGCTTTCAAATCAGATAGCCGCGCACATGCCTCGGAAAGCCCTAGATAACAGTTTAGTCTATTTGCGCATCCATCGGATCCATCAGGATTGGAACTCATGACCACCAACGCCTTAAACAGCCAGTCAGCAGCTTATGCTACCGGACCACGGGAGGCATTTTGAAAGGGCAATAAAGAGGCAGTTGGGCACAAACAAATATGCTTACAAGCATATCTGCTTTGGAAAAGTAAAACATTCCGTTTCAGTGAAAGATGTTCGCAGTTCATACAAGTGAGTATTTCGTATGTTGAGAAGCCGACGTAAAAAGTTATGGTGCTTGGGCGCGGAAAAATCAGTCATGACCATTGTGTCAATATTTGCGTTCGGCGCGATTTCGCCAGGTGCCGAAGTAAGAGTTCGGTGCAATGGTTGTCAATCAAAAAAATTCGGAATGTTCGGTGCACCATCAAATCATTCTCCATAGCAGAAATGCTCTCACAGATTGTATGTAGAAGTCTGATGAATGCGCCAGTGGGAAATGGTGGGCTGTGACTTTAATCATTGGCGAGTCACATCCGGCTCGTGCAGCGTTGCTAAGCGAATATTTGTGGCGATTTATAGAGAGAGCGCTTGCAACGAGAAACCCACCACGGCCTTGAAACTGCCGTAGGTTATTTTGCTCAGTAGTGTAAGCTTTCGATGCACATTATAGACCGAGTTTGTTCCCGCTTTTCGCAGTCGATTGACAGCCAAGGTTATTCGCAGTTTGACCGATTAACTTAGTCATGATCCGGAAGTAGTGATTGAAACCGTCTAAAGATGCAAAAGGGCCGTAGATTAGAGTGATGACTTGTGCAGGTGAGTGAAATTGTCGGGTTAATAGAGGCTGGCTTCTTCTTCTGTGTTATGTTTGTCCATGTTTTGCAGTGTGTCCAGCTATCCACGCTGCACTTGTCATGGGGTTTTGAGTGCAGTTAGTCCTTGGGACAAAATACGTCCATATCAAATCAAAATCCCATTCTATTGGCCAATGTCGGATCGTTACGAAGGACTTAGTCCGCAAATGGGATCACAATTTCTACAGATTTAGGTAATAGTGAGTTGTAATTGTCTATATGGTCAAGTCAAAACTCCGTATTAGACCACCAGAAAGTTAAGTACATGGAATGTTAGAGTGTTATTGAAGTAATGAAAGGTGCCGAACCCATTTGTACGAGCGATAGTGAGAAGCAACAAATCACTCTATGAAGTGCCATCGGGAAAGCTACAGTTGAATGGAGAATCAGAATGTTCTTTCGGAAATCTAAGGCAGCGGCCCAGTAAGAACAAGAAAATCTGTCCGTGGCGGTGAAGCTAATCACGGCAGAATAAGCTGTCATCCGTTGTGGAACAATGGATCCATGTAAATATATTATTCCAGTTGAGTAAACTATAATAATATTGGTAAGTGGCGAGCTAAATGAATTATTTTAGACCCCATAAAAGTGGCATCGCCAGAAAAGCGAAAAGAACTCCCATTGTAACGATGAGTGGGTTTTCAGAGAGATGGATTGTTTTTAATATCCAGGAAAGGCATAAAATGTTCAAAACAGCTGGCTAATGAAAATTAGTCAGCTAGTCCTAGTGTCGTAACAAATACTTACTTATTTTTTGTTTATCTGATATTTGGTTTAGGTAGATTGTATGATCTGTTGTCCCAAAATAAATACTTTTACAACTCCTTTTAGCATATGTCAAGACGATTTTCTCTCGAGCATGCATTGATACCCCTAGAGGGTGATTTGCCAGATTTTGTCGTTGCTGAATTTCAAGATGTTGCAGATAGGAAGTGGCATTAGCAGCAGTTCTTCGGGGCAAAGTTTCGAAAGATGGGGATGTTGCATGTAAAACTTTGAATGCATACGCCTACAGCATTCAAGTGGAAATTCATGCAAAAATGATGGTAGAAGTGGCAATGATGTGCACAAGGATGAAGTTGACTCACACCTAAATGTGCAAGTTGTAAGACAAAAGGAAGCCGCGTCTCCAGAACATGAGATAATGGAGTAAATGTTGACGATACAAAAAGGTGGAACTGGTAACTTTGACGAATCGTTCCGCATTTTCTGATCCGCCTAATGAAGACATCGGTCCACTGAATTACTTTAGACAAATTTATGAATAGCAGTCTCAGTGAAAATTTGGTTGATCAAATTAACCTTTGTTTTACACAAAAACACAGAAGTCTCTCAATACCACAGTGATCGCAAAGTACCAATTTATTAGTAATCATATTTTATTATTCTTGTGTAGAATGTGCTGTGCTGCTTCTACACGGTACGAGCCTATTGTAAGTATCATGTCACGTGATCAGTACTGCAACCTGAGGAACGAATTACATGTTAACAAAATTGGTTCCATGTTACCAAGAGAATATAATGATAAATTGTTCAAAATCAGACCTTTTGTAGCATCTTTGAGAAAAATATTCTAAAAATTGAACCAATGAAATAAAATTAAGCGGGGTATCTGATTATCCAAATCAAGTCCAACAATTCTATGCTAAAATATGGGAACAGCTAACCACACCAATGAGGTTAAAGGTATTCACAAAGGCTGGACAAATTAGGATTGTCTATGCCATTGAAATTTATGTAGGCGATAGGATAAATGTTAAAATTTTCCTCTGTTGATAAGTGGCTGTTTCCCTTAGGTTATTTGAAAATTTATATACACACCAGAATCATAAACTATTTATTTACAACTAGTTCAGCTCATTTGATGTGGCAAAAGAACTAAAGATGTTGATAATGCATATGTTGGGGACTTTTAGAAATAACAGGGTGGCAGGCTGTGTGTTAAAGATAGATGTCTCACTGAAAAAGAGTAGCAGGGGCGTCTATGATTAAGAGTTAAAACCAATTAGAATATCATGAAGGTGAAATGGTTTGACAGCAAGGCTGTGCACATAATCTCTAAGTAAAAAGCCACGAGCCCCTTAAAAGTGTTAGAAGGTAGTCTGTAGCTACTAAGCAGTATGTGAATATAACCAGGCCGCCTAGTGTAAAATATTATAACACACTCATAGAGGCGCTGTTCTGCACGACATGCTTGTTTAGCATTTTATTACCAAATTAAAGTCGTCGGTCCTACGTAAGATTAAAATTCAATTTAATAAATATAACGTGGGACTGTATGGAGTTTATAGATACTGTGATCGAAAGAAAATACAGCACAAAACAATAATTTCTGTTGTGTGTGACATAAATGCTGCCATTCTGAAAAAGGAGAGCCACTGAAACAAACTAAACAAGGCGAACATCAAGTAGCCAAGAGTCAGAGCCACCAAAGAAAATAGTAGAATAAGCACCTCTAAATAATGCTGAGGCAAGGTAGGAGAGTGTAAGTAACTGGCAAGAAAATCCGCTTAACCCAGCAAGATAAAAATTTTCACTCAAAGGAACAGCAGAATAAAGTGTCGAAAAACAGTTTCAATATTTCGAACAAGTAAACTATTCGCTTCATAAGTCTACAATCACAATGAATTGCTGTGCATGCGAATCAACAAAATTTAATCAGAACGCTTCAAGTTGCATATTTGTTTGCACCGGAAAGCCAAAAGATTGCCATTGTAAGCTTATTATTAGTGCAACTATCCGGATAAATGTTGGAGAATAAGGCTTTCGCTTGAGTTAAACAATGTAGGCAGAAAAAGGGCTTACTTCGATAAGCTAATTTGCTTGTGTCACTATTTGCGATAACATACGTTAACTTCCAGGAAATCTATCTCGAAGAAATTCTGTGACATTGCACCCTAAGCAAACTTGTTAAGGTAGTTTTTCAATCAGGATCAACGAAGCGCACTTACAAAAGAATGCAGGAAATACCACTTGCCTTGCAGCTGGAAAAGATCCAGCTTATTTCGATAGGTTTAGTTATAGTTAATCAATGTTCGTCCCTTCTTTATAAAGATGAAATATTGTCATTTATTTTCGAAATGCCAAAAACAATGGCGAAACGGTAGTCGCGCAACGCTGTCGGACTCCCTGTGTCAACTACTGGGTGTTTAGCCAAACCAGTCAGTATGATGCGTCTCGTGCGTCACCCAAACTCCGTACACTACGGTGAAGCGCAGTTACGCTAGGTAACACTTCAGTCAAGTAATGATGCAGAGGCATTTCTCTTGTCAGCCACTCGCCTCCGTAACACCACAGACACTGTTCGAATATTTCCAGATGTCCCTTGGAGCGAACATAAGAAACGAAAAAAATCCGGATGACTTCCTTAAAAAACAAGACACAAAATATATCTTTGTTCACGGTCTCCCAATCTGCAGTCACTAAGCGAGCTAGAGGTTAAAACGCATGACTGGGATGAATAACGTTTTATTCGTGAAGCAATCGCATTCGAAGATGTTAGCGCTACTTCAACATAAAGGTAACCGCTATCGCTTTACTACACAGGTGCGGTCCCCGAGTGATGAAAGTACAATTGCACTACAAACTGATAGTAGAACATATGATGAAAATGTGGCACAAAAAGCGTAAATTGCTGCCATCCAAAATACGTATAAAGTGAATAGGCACCGGGCTACAGATAGACAATATAACATTGAGCAAGCAACTTACCAATACAATTCTGTCGCCGTGTAGCTCAGAAGGGAAATAATGCCAAAACACCCAGGCAGCTGAAGGAGGACAGGATGGTCACCCACTTGTTGGCGCTGAGAGCTCTATAAAATAACCTGAACTGGCCCTAGGGCCTGCGTCATTGGTCCCACAAAATAACGACTGGCAGCCGACCCCAAAAGGGTCGGAATAGATCCACACCGAAAACCAGCATTCACCAACACGCTTCTGACAACCGAAGCCCTCACCTGCTTGTGTACCAATGCACAAGGTCTTTTCAGCAAGCTAACTGAACTTCGTATGTGTCAAGTCTGCACGCCTTGATACCTACTTATGGTCACAGAAACATAGCTGAACACAGAGATAACAAATGCTGAGATCGCACTACCCGGCATGTCTTCCATAAGAAAGGATTGACCTAGCACAGGAGGGGCAGTGCTCCTGTAGTATCGATCCGACCCGCATGTTGATGTCATTGAGGACCCAGAAACGCAAATCGTCGACACTCTTTGGTGTCTTATGCACTTAAGACGAGGTGATGTGTGTTTCCTAGCAATTGATTTCCGCCCTCCATTGTCCACCATGGAAATGGATCAATGCCAAGCTTCTGCGATGAAACGAGTCGTGACACGACCATACAGCCAGGTCCTTCTGGTGGGGGACTTCTAGCTGCAAGCAATCGAGGTTCCAGCATCGCACTGCACACAATTCATGGCGGGTTTGCAGGAGGTAAACACCGATGTACCTATGTACAACCATGTCAACTCTTCCAGGCGATGCCGAACGGGTGACACACCCCCTATTTTGGACCTTGTGCTTTCCAACGAGGAACAAATGGTCGACAACGTGTCCATAGATGCACCACCTGACCGTAGCGCTCAGGCGAGGTTACCCTTTCGTTACATCTGTTACTCAGAGTACCTCAGTGGGAACAACTTGGAAACCTATGTCCCTAAACATTAAGATAAACTGTCCAAATTCGTCCAAGTAACCGACTGGTCCTTCCTGGCCGAGAAGCCACCCAATGTCGCCTGGATATTGTTCGTCACGCAATTCACTGAGCTAGTGGTAAATGTGTCAGAAAGCAAGGTACTTCACCCGAAACAAGTGACTTTTTCCTGAGGAGCCGTACTAGAAAATGCATGGACTTAAAGGATACAGCATTGCGCGCTTACAAACCCTATCCAAGTAACCTTAGCTGGGGCGCTTACGAAAATCAACACAACCACTGCGTCAAGTCGATCCACGATGGAAAAAGCTGACACCAACAGAACTTCGTTCAAAATTCAGTAGAAATCCCAAGTTGCTGTATAGACACGTCAAGAAGCTCCGCAGAATAAAGCGCGGGATCCCGGTTTTACGTGAACAGACGGTCTTGTGCAAACCGCACAAGATGAAGCCAACATGCTTCGCCAACACACCATCCATACTTTCCTGACTGAACCACCATTTCATCCGCTTTTTACACAACTTATATTGCCACCAGCGTTAAACCACGTATCGTTCACGGCAGCCAATCTGATCAGAAGGCTAATGCCATTGTTTGTGCACAGCTCTCCTTGCTTGGACGACATCATACCGAAGGCCTTGGTTATAACGATCATGAACGTTGCCGAACCAATGGCTTGGTTCTTTCAACGTTGTCTCGACAAAATGCAGATTCCGACAATGTGGAAACTTGGAATAGTCACTCCTATTTACAAAAGTGATAATATTTCGGAGCCCCGAACTACTGTCCAATCACTCTCCTCCCAGTTTTTGCCAAAGTAATGGAAGGCTAATTGCAGAGGCGCTAGTGGGGTAATTTGAGAACAACTACTAGTGTCACAGCAACAAGGATTCCGCAAAATCGATCCTGCACTACAAAATTGCTGCTAGCCCGAGCAAGCTGGACAGCGTCAGCTGATGCCAGAGTGGGAATCGACTTTGTCTACCTGAACTTCTCGAAAGTGTTCGATCGATTGGATCACCGCATTCTTATGCACAAGCTTCGAAGCTATAGAATCGGTGACCATATACTCGGTTAGATCGGCCAATTCCTCGATCAACGTTAGCTCTATTTCCGACCCAATTGACGTCCAGTGTGGCGTGCCTCAAGTATCGGTGCTGGGGCCAGCTTTATTCCTTGCATTCATTAACCATCCTACCAGTGTACTACAGTTGAAGTTCTTACTATTTTCAGACGATATCAAAATTTGGCATGATATCAGGACATGGGATGATCACATGGAATTGCAGAGCGATTTCAACAGTGCTTATGCGTGGCTATCTGACAACCGGCTCCAGTTCAATGTGACCAACTGTAAATTTGTAAGCATACGTCATCAGCTTATTTATGAATATCGACTTGAGCACCAGCAGTTAAAACATTTGCACAACAAACGTGATGCGCACTGTGCCACCAAATAAAGACCCATGTGGATCACGTTCCAATCTTGATAAGGGGGCATTGTGTGCCGTAACTGTTGCAAGTTCTTCCGTGCGAAATGCCTTCTAGTTAAACTTAGTCACTCCAAGTTATTAATCGAACCAGACTCGCTATGCAAATCGATCTTACTGATAAAAAGGCTGCTCCTATTATCGCAGAAGTTTGACCAGCTACTAGCCAAGTTTGAGGAAATGATGACCACCAATATCAATACCATTGGGGTAAGCATAGCAGACTGTGCAACCCAATCCTCCCCCTTGGTTGCTACTCCTAACCCGCAAAGAATTGTTAATAACGCCGTAAGCAACACGACACCGAGAGTCCAGACCATCAAGAGCTGTCCAAATACCACACGTAACTCACATTTGACTAAAGCGGTTCACAGTTCGATGGGAGTAACTACACGTAAGGCTACCTCGAAACTCCCGAAGGAATGTATAGAAAAAGAGCAATCCATTGCGAGCGAAAGTTGGGTTACGGTTGCCTCCAAGAAGAGACATCATTTAAAATTTACATCACCCCCAACTGGATCGGAAACTGAGGAGCGTAGCGGAATTTCATTAGTGCAAGCACCACCGGTTTCCTGCGTTATATCTCTGCGCAGTTTGATCACTAACTGCGACATGTCGAAAGACGTACAGGTACAACTACCTGTACTGAGCGTACCGGGCTCCAATATCCCACAATCAAAGTCGGCATCAATAAGAGGCAGGTAATTGGATGATATCATCCAGTGAGATATTATTAGTAACCTAATCGGAGTTGTATTGAAACCTGT